>JBBPTG010000413.1:0-15220 GCA_038093975.1 Chalciporus piperatus | reverse complement strand
GTCGAAGTTGTGTGGGGTCTGCGGTATGAGCGTTTCTGCGCAGTCGTGTTTACTATCTGGTGGATCCGAGTCTTGGCGAGGAAAGATGAAGGAGGGCATAAGTAGTTGTCTGGGACAGTGGCGCGGATAGTACTCAGTGCTCACTGCAAAGTAAATTTCTCGAGCTAACACTGGGCGCTGCACAGCCACGGTAAATTTCCCGTCCAAGGCTCGACTCACAGCCACTACTACTTATGATGTTAAATCAGCACTTTTATTCCGCCGCAATTTTTCGACCCGCCGCGCCGCGTTTCTTAGTAGCCTGAGAATCTATTTTAAAATACGAAACCAAAAACTTTGTATTAACCATCAGGAGATATATGATATTCAAGCAGACTCAGGCAACCGCAAGTAGCGCGCACTGAAATTAGGGAAGCTAGGAAGTGTATAATGCAAAGCTTCAGGTTCATCAAACATGTGTTCCAAAGACTCGGAAAGGGCCCGGAACGACGATCCCGAAGAATCTCATCCTGAGTGCTGAGCGTGACTACAGCAGGGGGGGCCGAAAGTTCAGGAACGTGGGGGGCTGCAATGGCTGCAGTAGCGGCAGTGGTAGTGGTGATATCAGCGCCCGCTAGTGGATGGCACAATGGAAGTTGGGCCCGGGGTGTCGGATGGGAAAAAGAGTGGAACGGCTCTAGCATACTCTGAAAATTATGAGTACATCATAGTCAGCTTTGAGGTGTTGAACTTACCGTCTTTCATCTTCTTAGGAGTGATTGACAATAGAGATTGCGGAAAATATATGACATGGGGTCTTTTCCCTATCAATGCCAAACATCTTTGAATCCTGCTGCGTCGAATACGAAATGAAAGTCTTACTGTATTGCCCAGGAGGCGTGGTCACATGCCTTGTGGCTGCCTTTCTTTTTCCTTTTAAGTTGCAGTTCGAACGGCGCATCATCATGATCCGAGTCGTCCGTAAGTTCAAGATCTTGGAGAGGGCTAGATAGTTTTATCGAGATCATGGTCCTCGTCGCTTTGGCCAGAGAAACGGAGCTCATTGTCCGACTGGATCCCATCCGAGTCTGGACTCTCCTCGACCTGGCTCTCAGTGTCAGAGCCAGCAATCAACGGTTGAGAATTCCAGGATTCATGGACATCAGGCGGAATGGCCTTCCTGGTAGCTAGTGATTTGGATTAGCACGAAATGATTACGACAAGTTCGTGGCTGAACTACTCACTGAACCAGAGATGACTATCTGCAATACTGGCTTTGTTGTCATGGGGCACGAAGTTCGTGCCCCACTGCGATCTAAAGGTTGCTTTACTCCGACCCTTGTTGTCGAAGAGCGTTGATCCATTGGGTTGAACGACCTCTAAGATCGCAAAAGTCCCAGCCTGTAGCAAAGGACAACATTTGTAATGCCACTGCGGGAGGCTTGTCCGATGTCTCCAGCGTTGCACTTGATGCGATTTCTGGCCTCATCGATCACCTATATGGTGAATCTCAAGGATGTAGCAGTGTTCTTTGACGACCATCGCATCGGGTACATCAAGAAGTCGTTAGGACCCGCTAGACCCATCGGTTTACCAATGGAGCTGAAATGCTCTAGCCCCGAGAGGAACATCATGCACGTGAAAGGTATCCAACGTCACCGTGAGTGGTATCCATGGGGAGATTCCATATGTGCTGATTGTGCCAAAAATAGCAATCACTCTCGAAGCCGAGGTTATGCGCGTGGTGTATACTAGCGCTGAAAGTGAGAATCCCGCATCGGAGATGCTATGGAATCTCTTGACAACGAATAACTCGGGGATTATACGGGAGTGGAAACGTCAAACGTAGTACTCACAATTTTCATTGCAGAGGTGGACGTCCAAGTGGAGGAGAAACTCGCGAAGGAATTGTATCGGTGTCTGAAGAAGAATCTGCCTTCAACGCTAAAGTATAGCTTGATCTATGTAAGTCCCGGGGTTACCTGTTCGCTTGGCGCAGGCTTACCATCACGACGCCAAGACTGGGAAGGATGAATATGATCAAAGCTGCATCGACCGACAGAACCCCAGGGCTCGCGAATTCCCTTCTATTTTCCAAGGGCTTCGCGCCGATCTGGAGGGGTGAGCAGCCTTTCGTGTTCACGAACTCCGCGATCTAATCGAATGTCAGAGCTACACACACGCGGATTTTTATTGTGAGTCTGCATGGAGGTGTCCCCCGATTCCTGCTTATGATCGGCTAGGGTCATGCGACCGGACAAACTACGGGAATCGGAGGCCACATGGCATCATACTTCATTCCTACAATTGAACGTGAATCCATCGATTTAGTGTGAGTCACTGCAATTCGATGATCAGTGGCGAGTACTCATTAGGCCTCACAGTGACAGGAACATCGCGGGTGAGTGTCCTGATTCATAGATATTGTAAGGTAACTCACTATCATCGGTTTTAAGTTTGGAACAGGGAGCTAATATACGTCGGAGGCCCCCTGTGTCGTGCTGTTTACGAATTGGAGCTATCTGAAATTCGGACGTCGTGAGAGGCAGCAACCACTAATTCACGACCATCGCCAGAGATCCAGGCTCAGTTGCAGCGACGCTTCCTTCATGTTCTCAAATTCTTCACATTCCGCCACTCTACACCCTCTCCAAATGTTTACCAACTGCTCGCAAACTCGTTCTATGACTGTTCTACCATGCCTCTGCGGCTCCTCTCGTCTGTCGCTGACATCAGAGGATTCGACCCCGTCTTCGCTAAGTTCCTCAAATCCTTACCCATGCTTTCGGAATAGTCAGTCAAATGGGTGGGCATACTATCGCGGCACTCCCAGGCCAACGCAAGATCCTCCCTATATTGTTCCCAGATGTTCTGCAAGACCTTCACAAACACACTCTCAACGAAGAGGAGTTGATCTCCTGCCTTCAGTGGTGGATGGCCCAGAAACAAGAAGACTCGACCTCACGCACGGCTGACCTTTCGAGTGCGATCACTCTTCGGGGAACTGGTGAAAATGTACGCCAACTGTCCTCAATACAATACTCCGTCGATTCGAAGGGTCTCGGGACGCACATGCCCCCAGACGGACCACTCTCGGGGTCTCTACTCCCTGTCGACATCAGTAGACATTTCGCTCGCGCCGAGCTTATGAGCCTCGGTTGGCGAGAGTTCACTGTCATCTCATGGCTAGAACATATCTCTTCTGCTGAAGTTATGTCCGCCGATCCGAAATACGACTTCACTCAGTCGATCGATTGGGCGGGACGTGTCCTCCTCACCCTTTCTCGTGTATGGCTGACGCTCCCGGACGAAATGCGTCGTCCGGCAATGGCACTTCGCTCGTTTGTGAGGCTCCAGTCCATCTGGTGGCTCGGCGGGCTTCGCTGGTGAGTCCGTGTCATCGCCGTCTTCGCTCGCGCGGTGTACGACATCTTTCGACTCGCGGATTCCTCTACCTCGCCTACGATCCCCACCTCTTCATTCTCGTCTGGTGGTTTCGATCCCTTTCGCGGTTCGCTGGGCATGCACGAACGACTCCGTTCGTTGTCGTCTGCACCATTGGGTGCTCTCGACGCGTCGTCCTCATGATCCTTGAGCTCGTTGCTTGACCCGCTCGACTCGTTCCTCTCCCCCTCGAGCAGTACACTGTAGAGTTTTCTCGGTGAGTCTCCATTCGTGTTTGCGTTCACGGACGTATCTGCTCGATCTTCTTCAAGTTCGTCGCTGGGGGGTTCTCCGTTCTCGTTGGACTTCGGTGGGAAAGGATGCTTGAAGGCATGTAGAAATCTCGGAAAGGAAACGAGAGTGAGACGAAGCAAACATAACATCAGCAAACCTAGCCGAGTCTTGTTGAAGCCCTAGACACCTCTCTTTGCAGATGTAGGTTACATGTAAATAGAACGGCCGGGCGAGAAGGGCAGATTGTATTCACAGTTAATCCAATCTAAATCCAAATCCAGTATTTACCAGCAAATGTCACGTGGCGCGGATTTCGGTTCCGAAGTGAGAATCAATCATTTTAATGATCCATGAAGCTTGACCCTTCGGTTCCAAGTCATTAATGCTAGGAAGGAATGATCGCGTTCCTCCAAACTCCTTCAGTGCGTCTATGGCTCATGGCTCATGGCTAGGCTCTGGATTTTCAGCTGGGGTCATCCCAGCTGGACTGAAGGACCTACCCAGCGCCCCAATTTTCGTTTGGGGTCATCCCATTCGCACTGAGGGTCTACGCTGGGTCGCCAAATGAGTTCCATTGACCTAGACTAGCTTCAAACTTTCAATTGCATGTACTTCATTCTCCCTCCACGCGGAGGGACATGTGAAAGAAGCTGCAGAAGCTCTTCTGAATACGTACCCACGGACTGGGTTGAAGGTGCGCTTCGAGTCATTAGTACTTGGCAACAATGTTCGCCGTTAGACTTCACGACCAAGTGTGCTGCGTCGCTCGAAAGTCTCGGTGATGCAGCCGTCGACTCTATGAATCACAAGGATGCGTTCAAGCAGTACAACACCGCACTCTCGCTCAATCCAACGAATCCCGTGAATCTACTCAGCAAGGCCAGGGCAGCCCTGGGATTGTGGGTCGACGCACTCACTGATGCGAACGAGGTAGCTTTATCCTCCTCCATGAAGTGTATGGTCCTCACAACGTGTAGTCAGGCAATCGAGATAGACCCCTCCAACCACTTGGCCCACGAATGCCAATACGTCGCCCTCCATGGCGCGAAACATACGACGAAGCCATCGAGGCATTCGGGAAAATGGCTTCCCTCATCGAACAATCCAGTGACCCGAAGATGCGTGGTGAGCATCCCCGTGCACATTTCGAAGCTGCTAACTGATCTTGTCCTACAGAGCTGCGGAACAGCTACGTCTCGCCGTCACAGGCGATCGGGAACGAAGTGGGATTGTTCAAGTTGTTGCCCGACTTGCTGACGACTTCGCCGCTGTTCGTCACTGCCGTGGCTTGGAAGACGGGATCCACGGACTGACCCAAACTTGAACGTGATTGCGTTCCGCTCCGTGTAAAGGGTAAGTTGTACCGTCATCGATATACGTCGCCTGACCTCCTTTCAGACTTCCTGATGGCTGTCGTCGAGCTCGTCCCTGTGGAACTCATTCCAGCTTTTGATCCGATTGTCGAAGTGTCGATTGAGTTGTTCGGAAGGAGCGACGGTCGATCTGTGACTGAAATATATCGCCAGTTTTGGCTGTCCGACTGGGGGCAAGGCATCGCACGGCAAGCTATCATCGGCGTTGCTTGGTCATGCTTCCCGATCCACTTCAGACCGCTCATCCGACTCTTGCGAGGAATGACTACGTCCGACTTCCTCGACACCGACCCTCTCGGCGCGGCGTCCTCAGGAGACTACACTCAATCGGTCGACGAGGAAGAACAATCAGATCGGGAGATTTGCTGGCAGCATGTCTACTACATGAACAAACTCTCCACCTTTTCCCTTGTTATCCCACCTTCGTTTTCCACGGGTCCGAACGCAGTGTATTGGAGAGTTCAGTACGGACCCTCTGACTCAGCGCCTAGGCTAACGTACACCAACCACCGAGCGATCCACCTCCCTGGTGGTTCGATGATACCTCCACGCTCTACCGGACGGCTTCTAAGTGGAGACAGTGGAGAGTTTGCAGCACGAATACAGTGGTTGGAAGGTCGTCCTCCGAGTCGATGTCCTCACGGGATACGTTAGCCGTCGGAGCATGTCTGCGGGAGCGGCAGACTTGTACCAGGACGTGACGTTTGGTCAAACAGGTCCAGGTTCCATCCCTATGACGTTGAGATTGGAAGACATTGGCATGGAGCTAGATGAAGGTGGCGATGAAGCTCTCGCGACGGATGCTCTTGACCTCATTTGCAGTGTCATACAGGAAATGCCTATCATTGCACAGACACTGGCGATTTCGCGTCACAGGGGCAAAACAACCCTGCGGACTTGGTGACCATGATTCTCGAAGAAGCCCTTAGTCGGCCCCAGTCTCGTGGTTTCTCTCGAACTCAGCTCGTGACATCGGCGCTGCTCGCATTGCCCAAATATTCCCTGCGAGTCTGGCTCTACATTCGGTCTGACTTCAATCTTCGGTTCAAGCCAATCCTATGACTTTGCCGGCGTCGCTTACCTGCAGAAAGAGCTACTGGCCAATACCCCATGACAATCGTCCAACAGCTCCTCCAGGAAGCGTTTGCGTCAGTGTTGACGATTCCGGCAGACAACCAGCGGATCAGTCAGGTTAAAGAAGAAGCTACCATGCGCCATGCAAACTTCGTACATGGCGAGATCTGGGTGGAACATTTGGGTTGGAAATATGCCCCACTAGGAGACCCCTTCGAGATTGGGAGGCGCATATCATCGTTATGCGCCTACATCCTCGTCCGGTCACCCCCCACTATTACCAGTCGTCGCTTCGCTTCCCCGCCCTGAGCCAGGCTGTCATTGATGCCTTCCTCCACAAAGCCACCACCTCCATCGTCAATCCTCTTGTCTCAGCCGTCGCAGCCAGCCCAAGTGTCCTTGGTTCGTTGTACAATGCCAGGAGATTGGAGATGTCCACCGCTTGATCTTTCTCCTCGAGTGGCCCTCCAACTCGCTCGGCTGGTGCTGTCTTCGAGCAATGCGTACGACCAGACGTCAGAGTACAGTCGCTTCCTTGGCTGACGAGATGCCAGGCGACCGATATCATCAAATCGAGTCTCGAGTTGTCCCTTCGTACCGAGATGGTTGGTATTTCGGGTCCGCCGCGACTTCGAGCACGACGGATTCCCCTCTACTCGCCGCGTATCCTTCTATTCCATATTGTCATAGTATCCCCTCTGGCGCTGAGAGATTCGCGAGCGAAGGAGAACAGCCATCGACCAAGGACCAAACCCCCTTTATTGTTCTGACGAATGCCAGACGGCCGATTTGAGTGGATTCAATGGTGCTCTTCCAAAAAGCTATCATCCGACCGGGCCTCGCCACCACTTCCCCCGGTGCTACCCCACCATTCCTTCGAGCACACCCCATGTTGCGATTCAGAAGACGAGTCCAGCAATGGCTCAACATTTGACTCGTGCTTTTCGCCCACTTCCAGAACGATTCTCGTCTCTCCCAGCAGTGCCATCCTCGCCGTGATATATGATTTCCCCCCTCGATACAACCGCTGCGCCCCGAGGCCGAGTTCCACAATGACTGTCAGAGTGGATTTATGATGGCAGCCAAACGAATTCAATCGGTGCTTTGCTCTGGGTCCTGCATCCGATCCCCCTTTAGACAGGCACAAACTACCTCACTCCCAGAAACCAATCCCAGGATGGACATCATGATACAGCGGCGATGCCTGGCGTGTGTCGGTATATGCGCTCAGATCCCGTGCAACCACCGCGGAAACTGCGGCATCCTTTTCTGCGGCATCATCACGAGGTGTCCGATGGACTGCTTCGGATCTTGCACCATCATGTTCTTCATC
The DNA here is from genome assembly GCA_038093975.1 of Chalciporus piperatus. Lineage (NCBI taxonomy): Eukaryota > Fungi > Basidiomycota > Agaricomycetes > Boletales > Boletaceae > Chalciporus > Chalciporus piperatus. Next base: position 7,783 of record JBBPTG010000413.1, on the reverse strand, counting down.
CTCTTTTCCTGCGCAATCTGAACCATCTCGACCCTTGCCATGCTCGAGTCAGTCGTATACCGGCGAACTGAGTGAAATATTCTCTTCCTCCGTCACGCCGTTGTGAGTCCCGAGTAACGCTCTTCCCACCGTCCACTTCTTGCTCTGTCCCATCAGTTCCTCCGTTCTCTCCCCCTTCGACGCCACACTCCACGGCAGTCGAATTTTCGTTCGGGAGTGAGAAGGTCACTCTGCTCAAATGGCCTGTGGGTCACTTAGCCTGTCAACGGTGGGCAGGCGACACGATCATACGGTATGTTGTTTTGTGCATTCATCGTTATACATCGATTGGCTGACTCCATTTCCAAAGGGCACCTGGCAGCTCATGTCTGCTGACCTACTCGACGATGTCGGAAAGAAACATGACCTTACGGACGACCTGCAGTCATTCCCCCATGTTCTCGCTTGGACCGTTCTGCGCTATGCTCCCGCAGTCGCTGGATATCACGTATGACAGCGGCAGATTGATCTGGGGATGTTCGATGAGTGTAAGCCGCTACCATCCTCCGTCACAGGTAGTATTTCCAAGGCACACATCCTTCGTGGAGGGGTGTATCCTTCCCAAAAGTTCCAGCCCAGCGAACCCACTCCATTGCATGTCCCTGTCTGCACTCTCGCCTCTCACTTCAGGTCCTTTTATTCCGCAGATCGTCCGACAGCGGAAGAGAGGGCCAAGTCCAAGGGGACGCCAAACGTGCCTAGTACCCCTGATCCTGTCATCCGGCGGTGGATCGACTTCTACACATCTGAAGAACATAGGGACAGCATGCTTCAAATGGGTTCGGTCACCATCGTAGCCGCAATATCTCGGATGGGACTCGGAGTCGGAGTCCGAGTCGATGGGTGGAGATCGACGAGTGAGGGATTGAGTCGAACAAAGCCAGCAGCTGAGTCGATGCAAGTTGCGAGTTGAGTCTCGAAACCCCTGTGTCGAGCGATCCCGATGCCGTCCAGGTCGAGCCAGGGGCGGCATCGCAAAAGCGCTTGAAGGGCGCGTGTCCCGCAACGAGGGGTCGTACGAGGGTCGAGAAGCGCTGATTCAGCGCCCTGCAGGCGGTTTGACGAGCATGCTATTACCTACGATATTTTTAGAAACAATCGGGAAATGCCGGTGAGGTTGGAGGGACCTCAGAGGCCAATTCCGTCCATACAAATAACCCCCCCTCTCAGGTCACTATTGCTTCCGAGGAGTAGTGCCTGGGGTGGAAGTTCGGTACAAGAAAGGTGAGCCTCCTTGCCATGTTGTGCTCGAATTTCGCTCATCAGTCATCATGCTGCAAGTCTTGAGTCAGTGCGCACTCGAGAGGGACATCGACTTGTTCCAAGCCGGTGATGCCACTGAGGTGGGCGAGAAGGGACTTACTTTGAGGTGAGCGCCCTTCCTACCATCACGCGTCCTGACAATAACTTTGCCTAGTGGTGGCAAAAAAGTAAGGTGCGCTGTTTCAGTGGTCAGGTCGTCATCTCATTTCCGATCAGGCGGGAATCACGCTCGTCCGAGATCCTTTTGTTGGACGATACGAGTTTTCCTTGTGTCGCCTCTTCCACATATACCTGAGACATTTCTGCCAGGTACTCGCCGCTCTTGACATACACAGGGCATCGTGGATTGTCGACAAGTGTTTTGCGGGCGATCTTGTTCAGGGTCGAACTGTCATCCTCGTGGTGAGTGCGTATATGCTTGTCTACCCATCTCTTTCACGTACATAGACACACAACGTTGCCATCTTTCGCACCATCGCCAAGTTTGTCGTCGCTTTTGGCTTAAAGGGACGTATGGTCCGAACAAGGCTCAGAGTTCTTTCTGGGCACTCATGCTTGGGTTGTTCGTCATGACCTACGGAACGGTCACGTTCCAGACATGGTTCCTCGGCCTCCGGGCGACCCAATATGAAGAGCATCCGGCCTCGGGAAGTTATTGTCAGATTGTGAGTATGGTCTATCTAGCGTTATGACATCGGTATCTCATCACGATCTTTAGCTATTCCTCGGTTTATGTCTGACTTTTGCTGTTTAGTACCACGATGTGGTCGTGCAGCTACTACATGTTTTATTTGGGCATTCTGCGAACAGCAAGGACTATCCACAACGAACTCGTAGTCTCCGTACTGGGAACAACGTTCAGGTATCGTTGGTCCTCATTCCAAGTTGCGATTTAGTGATCGAGGGTCCAAAGATGGCTAGACACCACCCCCGCATCAAGAATCATTACTCGATGCACGCAAGACATCAGAGCTAGTAAGTTCCCACCGTCGAGTCATCTTTCGGTCGTGAGGCTTACTCTGGTGATGTCTTCTACCTCCACTTTCGACTCCTCGAGCGTGCTGCCAAGATGAGCGACAGGTCAATCAGACTCACCGGGTGGTGATGACAGAACAACAGCAGAGGCTTGAGAGACGACAACGCTCAGTGGGACTCTTGCTGTCAATGGGGTTACCGAGAGCATCGACGACACGACCGAGGAGACCGGTTTGACCGTCTGTAATAGAGATGACTCAATGGAGGAGATCAGAATGTAAGCGTGAAACAGGTATGGACAAGGATATGGATGGTAGAGGCATTCTTGTTGTTATGCAATGGCACCGCTATGATTGATCACAGGCTCAAGTTTGGAAAGGAAGGGATGCTGAGAATTGGAGCACTTTGAAGGACGAAGCCCAATTCAGAAGTCACATGCCACACATCGCCAGACCCTACATAATGGGCAAACTTTCACACGAACAACTCTTCCACTTCCCACCACCGTTGAGGCACTGCACTAGCACATCTCAACACAGACCAAGCCTGTGAGCTTTTGCCATTGATCACTAACCATAGTATATCTGATGATTCATCTCTCTGCAGCTCATCATCTCTCATCCTCTGCTTTGAGACCCATATTCTACCCAGCACAATCATGCCATCAACTACTGATGAAAACCCACTTGGGTTTGACTTCTATGATGATGATGATCTCATGCAAGGTCTTCCTTCTATGTTGGGTACCTGTTATGTCTTTTCCTCACTCATTCTAATTTATCTTACATAGTACAAATCCTGGAAAGTGCCTGAATCAAGAAAACAATTTTGGGGGCACTCTTTCTGGATTGACTAGGGAGAACTATTTGCAAATGTTGGGAGATTGTCCAAGGTCTATTCATCCACTTCCTTTTACCATAAATCCTTCTGCTGCTTTATTGTCCTCAAATGAGCAGGCTGCCATTGATTATATCTTTGGCAAGATCATTAAAGGATGGGCACAAGATGACAGTCATCTTGTATTATTGACAGGATTCTCATTCTACCAAGAAAAAATTGAACTTGCTCTGTTCAATGCATTCAACATTGCTTCCAATGGTCCTAGAGTATCTTCAGATAAAGCAGTGTCTCTTGTAAGTTGTTTCCACAATTGATTTATTTGTATTCAAGTAACTTGTTTTCAGCTTCCTGGATTAGAATCATTGAAGGCCAGGGTACTGATCTCTCTCTAGATATTATCAATTTTCACACTAACAAACAACTAGCTTCAGAAATCTAAGGAGAATCCTTCTGCATGTTTACTTCAAGAGCAGATAAGGAATCAGTTTGTGGCTCTGGTTCAGAATGATGCATATTCCTCCAAACCAGACCCCAAAAGGGATGGGCTTATGTCTTTTCCTGATCAATTGAAAGCTGCAGTCTTGAAATATCAAGAACAGGAGAAGGACCTTAAACGCTATTATAAGCTTGGAGAGGGGGCCTATAAAAATGCTTATTGGGTAGGCTTTGATAGGTAAAAGGCTGTCTTTATACTTTTACAACATTGAGAATTTACTTTCACATACAGAATCAAGCCAGAAGAACTGGATTTGGTGAAGAACAAATTCATCATTGAAGCAGAAGACATTGTGTCTTCAGGGAAATCTCAAGGAGCCTTTTCTGATGAAGAATACGTTCTTGCAGATGCTAGCTGGTGGCGCATATGTCAACCAGAAAGTCCTTCATTGATCTCAATCATTTTTTGGAGTAAGGAGCATGAAACAGATGATCAGCCCACTCTCTCCAAAATTGTAAGACAATACAACTCTTTGATCTATGCTTACCATACTTACTACATATATTTAGTTTGGTGCCGTGCTTTATGGTGCCAAAGATATCACTGCACTTTCCACTGAGACAGAGCAGCAGAATCTTAACATCTTGCTCAAGGATGAAACCAAGTATTTGGTTCATGCAATAATGTGTGTCATCAGTTAGCTTACTAGCTATTTGATTTATTGACTTTAAATTTATACAGTGAACGTGAACCACTTCAGAGAGGCATGCCGACTATGGGATCAATGGTCAAGGCTCCCACAGGAATTCACACTTCCAATGGTCAACTTCATACACTATATACAAAAGTTGAAACAGCAAAGCCTGGGGCAAGGCTGGCAACATTAACAAAGATTGCCAATCAGAAAACCCTGAGAATGAGACTAGAGAATGAAAAAGATGGTTGTTATCTTTTCAGGTTTAGCTTGATCTGAACTAAATGTATCTTTAGTGATTCAACTTGGAAACTTTGTCTTTCTATCAGGATTCCTTCCTCATTTTGCTTTAGAGCAAATGGTAAGTCATTTTTTCACTGAGATGCTTTATCAATGGACTCATTTAAAAATGATCAAGCTTGCAGTTGAAGATTGGAAGTTACTAAACCGCTTTGGTTCTCCCAACACCCAGGCATTTGCTTCCTTTGCCTACACTGCCGCCATGCATGTGGACCATGATGATTCAGTAACTATGGGTTGGATTTCACATAGGCCAAATGAGGTATGGTAGTATCAAGATCTACAACGAATCTACTAATTTTTTCAAATGTCCAGGTTCAGCGTGATGAATCCAACTTTGTGTATGCAAGTTGGAAGCTTATTGTGGAACTCCAAGATCAGGCGCATTGGATTTGGGATGCAAGAGACGACTATCATGGCACAACTATGAACCGAATCTGCGCAAAAAAACCCACCTCTTGGAAGCGCTATGCTCGTGATAAACCTGAACATGGTCAGTGGTCAAGGGCAAATGTTGTCACCAAAGCTGCTACTGCAGCTGCAAAGCGCCAAGTGCTGGATGTGTGACTATCCCAATAGATTGCATGTGAGCTATGGTTTGAAAGAGGATGTTGTATAGTGATCTTGCTTCTTCGTCCACTCATTTGTTTCCCTCAGCTTGTAACTAGCCACCCAGTGAATCTATATGTACTTTCATTCTCGTTTCACCGGTTCTATCTATCTGAGTGTCCTAACACAGTGATCATCTGGCCTGTGGATTTGAGACTCCGGCAGTCTGAGGCAGGGATATGGATGGGATCGAAGGGAATGAGATGCCCGACGGTATCTCCAGCATCGGCTAGCTTGCAGTAACACAATGAGCGACTAAACCAATAAATGAGTGACCGGAAACGATGTATGGGCCCTCAGGCTGAACAGTCTTGATCAGCGAGACATAATGATCGGCCATAGACTCAATGGTCGAGAAACCAGTAGCTGAACCGGAGTGTTTGTCACCAATGCCATAGATTTCACCGGGCATGGATGCACCGAGACACACGAGAGGAGTGGTCATTCCAGTGACGTCGTCAACAATAAAGAGACGAGGTTGCATACCCTTCTTCTTGATGGGCAAGAGTTCGACGAGAAAATCTGCGTCTGAGTGTCCAGCCTCCATGGTCGCGCGACCGTCTTGACCCACGGCATCAATTATCAGGTGGCCAAGCTCCCAAATAGTTGGCCTGGCAGTAGAATTTAAGAAATCACAGCGAGCGTTGTATGCCAAACAGCTTACCTCAAGTGGATGTTGTTCAGCCTGATGAGGAAGTTGAACGTCTTGGAAACGACTCGCGCGCCTTGGACTGCCATCAACGAGTTCAAACCGACAGTAAACAGATCGTGTGCAACTGCTGTTGGTGACCCTCAACGTTTTGCTGAAGATGTTCACGAGCTCGATGTCCACATCCATGTCAAAGTTGAGATCGGGAGTGAACGTCGAGAGGCCCATCTGTTTCAGTACGTTGCGGTTGATCTTGCCGCTTTGCGATGCAGGGAGTCGGAAAGACAGCAATATAGGATGGGTACATGAACTTACACAGTCGCTCGGCAACGAAGACCTTGAGAGCCTCCTTCCGGTCCCTCCAGGTTGACAGGAGGCTGGCCGCATCCGAGATATTGCGGCTACGATGGTGACCGAACCCATTTGAAGCATGCTGTCCCTATGTTCTTCAGATGTGTAGAAGTCGATCCACCGCCGGATGACAGGATCAGGGGTACTAGGCACGTTTGGCGTCCCCTTCGACTTGGCCCTCTCTTCCGCTGTCGGACGATCTGCGGAATAAAAGGACCTGAAGTGAGAGGCGAGAGTGCAGACAGGGACATGCAATGGAGTGGGTTCGCTGGGCTGGAACTTTTGGGAAGGATACACCCCTCCACGAAGGATGTGTGCCTTGGAAATACTACCTGTGACGGAGGATGGTAGCGGCTTACACTCATCGAACATCCCCAGATCAATCTGCCGCTGTCATACGTGATATCCAGCGACTGCGGGAGCATAGCGCAGAACGGTCCAAGCGAGAACATGGGGGAATGACTGCAGGTCGTCCGTAAGGTCATGTTTCTTTCCGACATCGTCGAGTAGGTCAGCAGACATGAGCTGCCAGGTGCCCTTTGGAAATGGAGTCAGCCAATCGATGTATAACGATGAATGCACAAAACAACATACCGTATGATCGTGTCGCCTGCCCACCGTTGACAGGCTAAGTGACCCACAGGCCATTTGAGCAGAGTGACCTTCTCACTCCCGAACGAAAATTCGACTGCCGTGGAGTGTGGCGTCGAAGGGGGAGAGAACGGAGGAACTGATGGGACAGAGCAAGAAGTGGACGGTGGGAAGAGCGTTACTCGGGACTCACAACGGCGTGACGGAGGAAGAGAATATTTCACTCAGTTCGCCGGTATACGACTGACTCGAGCATGGCAAGGGTCGAGATGGTTCAGATTGCGCAGGAAAAGAGGATGAAGAACATGATGGTGCAAGATCCGAAGCAGTCCATCGGACACCTCGTGATGATGCCGCAGAAAAGGATGCCGCAGTTTCCGCGGTGGTTGCACGGGATCTGAGCGCATATACCGACACACGCCAGGCATCGCCGCTGTATCATGATGTCCATCCTGGGATTGGTTTCTGGGAGTGAGGTAGTTTGTGCCTGTCTAAAGGGGGATCGGATGCAGGACCCAGAGCAAAGCACCGATTGAATTCGTTTGGCTGCCATCATAAATCCACTCTGACAGTCATTGTGGAACTCGGCCTCGGGGCGCAGCGGTTGTATCGAGGGGGGAAATCATATATCACGGCGAGGATGGCACTGCTGGGAGAGACGAGAATCGTTCTGGAAGTGGGCGAAAAGCACGAGTCAAATGTTGAGCCATTGCTGGACTCGTCTTCTGAATCGCAACATGGGGTGTGCTCGAAGGAATGGTGGGGTAGCACCGGGGGAAGTGGTGGCGAGGCCCGGTCGGATGATAGCTTTTTGGAAGAGCACCATTGAATCCACTCAAATCGGCCGTCTGGCATTCGTCAGAACAATAAAGGGGGTTTGGTCCTTGGTCGATGGCTGTTCTCCTTCGCTCGCGAATCTCTCAGCGCCAGAGGGGATACTATGACAATATGGAATAGAAGGATACGCGGCGAGTAGAGGGGAATCCGTCGTGCTCGAAGTCGCGGCGGACCCGAAATACCAACCATCTCGGTACGA
>JBBPTG010000412.1:0-15353 GCA_038093975.1 Chalciporus piperatus | reverse complement strand
ACACACAACGAGTCCTCGAACGGATGCAAGAGCTAGATCTCCATCTTCGTTTAGAGAAATGCAACTTCGCCGTAAACGAAGTAGAATATCTTGGCATGATCGTCCGCCCCGGAGAGTTTGCCATGGATCCCGTCAAACTCGACGGCATCTCTCAATGGCCCATTCCCACTACCGTCAAAGAAGTTCGCTCATTCCTTGGCTTTGCCAACTTCTATCGACGCTTTATCCCAAATTACTCCTTAGTTGCCCGCCCTTTGATCGATCTGACCAAAAAGGATCATCGATGGGACTGGAACAATGCCTGCCAAGATGCCTTCGCCCGTCTAAAACAGATGTTCCTGGCGAAACCCGTCTTACGCTTCCCAGACCTTTCCAAACCCTTCGCCATTGCAACCGACGCCTCTAAATTTGCCTCTGGAGGTATACTCCTCCAAACTGACGCCAACGGCGATTGGCACCCCTGTTCCTACCTCTCCCAATCCTTTGGTGATGCTGAACGGAACTACGATATCTATGATCGTGAACTCCTCGCCGTGATCCGTGCACTCAAAACCTGGCGACATTATCTCCACGGCTCTCCCTTCCCTGTCCAAGTCTTCACTGATCACAAAAACCTGACCTACTTCCGCCAACCCCAGAATCTAAACCGTCGGCAAGCCCGCTGGCTCCTCGATCTTGCTGACTTTGACCTGAAAATGATTCATGTTCCTGGCTCATCCCTCGCCGGTCCCGATGCCTTATCTAGGCGTGCTGATCACTTTCCCATCAACGCCGATGACAATGCGGGTACCACTCTACTACCACCCTCCCTATTTGTCCGTGTCATCGACGCCGCCATGAACAACCACATTTCCAGTCTTTCCAAAGATGACCCGTTTCTCCTCACCGCATTACAAGCCATTGACGGCGATATCCCAGCGCCATTCCGATCCCGGCTGGCTGACTGGCAGATGAATAACGGTGTCCTGACCTACCAGGGTCGCGTTTACATTCCACCGGACGAAAGCTTACGTCGCACTGTCGTCCAACGCTGCCATGATCACCCCACCGCCGGCCACCCGGGTTATCTCAAAACTAGACAGCTGGTTGCTGCTGAATTCTGGTGGCCTGGTCTTGCACAGTTTGTGCGCAAATATGTCGAAGGATGCGCAACCTGCCAACAGAACAAAGCGAACACGCATCCAACTACTCCACCCTTGATGCCCATACCGTCAAAGAGCTCCAAGCCGTTCCAGCAAGTGTCCTGTGACCTAATCACCGACCTACCCATTTCCAATGGCTTCGATTCTCTGTTGGTCGTGGTCGACCACGGGCTTACAAAGGGGGTAATTCTCTGCCCTACTAAGAAAACTGTCACTGCCGAAGGGATCGCCTCCCTCTTTTTCCACAAAGTCTACCTGAGATTCGGTCTTTACGACAAAATCATCAGCGACCGAGGACCACAATTCGCATCCGAGTTCGCTCGTGAACTAGGACGAATCCTTGGATACGACCTTTCCCTCTCCACCGCCTACCATCCCCAATCCGATGGGGAAACTGAACGTGTCAACCAGGAAGTAGAAACCTATCTCCGAATCTACTGTGGAGATAACCCCATATCCTGGGCTGATTCTATCTCCCACGCCGAATTTGCACACAATCATCGACCCCACTCTGTCACCGGCAAATCCCCGTTCTATCTCATGATGGGATATGAACCCCGTCCTCTTCCTTCGGTGATTGCTGACTCCGCTCTACCCGCTGTCGAACTTCGCCTTCATTCCCTCACTGCTGCCAGAGACGAAGCACTCGCCTCACACGAGCTTGCCAGACAAGTGATGTCCGCACGAACTCGACAGAAGTTCAAACCATTTGCCAAAGGAGACAAAGTCTGGCTAGAAGCAAGAAACCTCAAACGGTCCCTTACTTCCCCAAAGTTCGCCCCGAAACGAGAAGGACCCTTTACCATCACGCAGGTCTTATCCCCACTATCTTATAAACTCCGCCTCCCACAAACGTGGAAGATCCACCCCGTGTTTCATGCTTCTCTGTTATCGCCCTATCGCGAAAACCCCGTACACGGACCGAACTTCCCGGCTCCACCACCTGACTTGATAGAAGGCGAAGAAGAGTATGAGATCGAAAAGATTCTCCGACACCGAAGTTTCTCCGGACGCCACTCGTACCTGGTTCGCTGGAAAGGATATACTGCTGACGAAGATCGCTGGCTCAAAGAGACAGACCTTACCCACGCCAAGGATGTTCTTGAAAACTATAAGAAAGCTCATCCATCCGCCTTCCCTTCTTCCTCAAGATCCCCATCTTCTGTCAGACGCAAAACTCGCCGCTGAAACTATGTCTGTTCCTACTACCCCTTCGTCAACCACTATGCCTTCCATCTCTTCCCTTTCTCGTTCTTCTTCTTCTCCTACTTACCCCCCTGGTTTACCTATTCGTTCTCTACCTATTCAACCCACTCGTCCCTCTTCCCCCGAACCCGCTAGCCCAACCGTCGCTGAGGCTGGATGGAATACCACTGGTCTTCCACTAAACCCCGCTGGATGGCCAGTCTTACAGGAAGACCTAGATGCCCCCACTCATATTGCCGCTATTCCCACCGTCAGAGTCTTGTCCGTTGAATTACCACTCGCCGCCCATCGTCTTCGTGACGAGTTGATGGACAATGCCGTCATGGATTGTATGTCCCAATTCTTACTTGACTCATGTCTCTCTGTACCCATCGGCGCCCACCTTGATCTGGGGTCACCCCTCTTTGCCCTCTACCGTGCCTACCTGCAAGCATCTCGTCTCGCCAATCTTCCTCCTTCCCTGACGACGGTTCACCAAGCTCATTCAGAAGCTGCCTCCCTCCGCAACATCCACGGTGATCTAATTACCAACCTCAGCATTGCTCTCTATGAGCTACGGATGCCGGAGTTTCTGAATGACCTAGATCGCTACCTCAGAGAATCCGCCTCTGCGGCTCAATCTCCAACCCCTGTCATCGGAGTTTCTACCTCATCTCTCCCCTCGTCGACTCCTTCCGCGTCTAGCTCCCCTTTGAACGATGAAGAGGAAGCAGTCTTCTTTCGTGCAGAACGTAACCACATTACCTCGCAACGACAACGGACTGGCACCATACCTCTATCCACCTCACATCCCCAGTACCACGATGCCTGCTTCGTATGTCACCGACTGGGCCATATACGTGTCCACTGTCCCGTATACCAATGTCCCACGTGCTTCCGCTGGGCACCCGGTCACATTCAAGGTCGTTGCCCACTTAGGCGTGGACAAAGACATACAACCACGCCACCTGTTGCACCCTCTTCCCGTTCGCGCCGATCAACCAATACCAATCGAGCTGCTCGACGCCCCCCTCCACTCTATACCCGTATCTCGGGTGAGGCTAATTCACGCGACGACGACGACACCACTCTCTATGACGGAGATGATCCAACCGACGATGTCGGATATGCAAACATGACCGGTTCTCCAGGTCATTACGGGTTGAGCATTTGACTAGTTTTTATCTTCGTCGATGACTTGATTCTAACACGGGGGTAATGTTATGATCACTCATTCTTTCTTTCTTTGTCACCTTGTACTAAGTCCTAGTCGCTGGTTCGAGTCCTGCCTAGGCCTCTCATTTCTTACCTTGCTTTAGTCAGCGAACATTCCTTAATGTTCTTTCACCTTCCACGCTTCGTCATTGCTGACTCGTATGCTTACCGAGCATGACTCATTCCTATTCGTCATGACTTGTTCTTACGTATTCTGACTTGTTCTATGCCTGCCCTTAACTCGTTTCTTCACTTATATAAACCCTCGAGTTTCCTCCTGTAACCCTAACTTAGACCTACGCAATCTAGCTTGGTCATTCCCCGCTTCCTTGAACCCTCTGAGAGTCACCGTCCCACTCTTGAACGGACGCTAGGCCTTAACGTGGACATCCCATCGTTAGGCTACCTTGAAACCCTTGTCTTTGACTAGGCTTTTGTGTCTACGCTTTGACCTACCCGGTACAAGCGTAACAATCGGTTTTGGTCCGGTTGCTTGAAATTTGACAAATACAAAGACTGGTCCAGGTCCGGTTGCCTCAAAACTTGGTCTAAAAACCGGACTGGACCGGACTTTTAAACACTAGCAGCAGCGGGACTACTTCGAGTCCTTCAAGTTAGCCACACCCAAGTTGGGCTCGTCAAGTTGGTTTCTTCATTCTTCATTCCTTGTTGTATGCTTTGAGCTCTCTGAGTCGCACTGTTGGAAGCGGTGTGGCATGCATATCTCCCGAGTTGCTGCTATACTGGTAAACTCTTAGCACTAATTATCCTACCTGTTCCGAATTAGTTAGTACCTCGCCCTCCTAATCTCATTGCCCACATCGTGCTGTCGTGTCGCGCTCATCCTCTCTCCCTCCCTCCCTCCCTCTCTCTCTCTGTGCTGCAACGAGCGCTGTCATCTGGGTGGCTGTGTCGAATCTTGCTCGAAACGGAAGGTGAGGGAGGAATCCCAAGTCACGTGCATGTGGTGGCTCTGCCGCCGCGACCGTGGCCTTATCCGGCGTGCACAGCATGCAAGTTTTCCGACATAGGTAGCCCTGTACTTATCACAGACCCCGGTCTAATCCATTTGTTGGTTCACCGCAATTAAGTTTTAGTCCTTGGCTGATCATGTGCTTCGTCAGCTTTGGTTGTGAGCTGCCCGAATCTCCGCCATGTGTTGTGACTGTGTCATAACAGCCATCACCAATTTCCCAGCAGACGCCTGTGTTTTCAATGTCTTGAAAATGTCACCAAACCCAATCATATTGTAGGATTAATATCTTCAACTGTCAAAACGGCACTTTCAAACAAGTCCAAGTTCTACAAGTTAGATCGCTCGCATTACCTTTCAAATCACCCCTCTGCACGCCGCTGAGACTTCACACCACCAACAATTTCATCGTTGTCCTGCTAATGCAATTAGATTCAACAATTATCAATGGTGTGCGCTCATGTGCGCCGTAAACATGGAGAATGCGCAGATGCGCCACAATAGCATTTGCGTGAACAAAGCTCATGAAAGAATTACTACTGGCCAAAATAGCACAGGTACAAGAGAAGGTTGTGAAGAGTACCAATTGAGAGAACGGGGCAAACGAGGCGGACAGTCACCAAGAAGGATGTACAAATGAGGTTAACACTAGCCACTAGCCGAAATGGACGTAAATCGGGAACTCAGCCGAGACTGAAGCTCAACTAACGTGTTTCAACACTCTGACTTCAACCAAGACCTCACAATCCTAAATAGACGAGTTAACATGAATGCCAACGAAGATAGAGAGCAAATGTGAGTACAGTCATTGCAATGAGTGCGAGGATGATAACAGAGTGCTATCCAGCAGTGAGTCGCACCCCTACGAGGTTGGCGACCTACCCCACGAACTATGTGCGGATGATGCGACCGCGTAAGAAGATATACAGCACATCCTAGCACTGGATCACACAGAGCGCACCCAGCTGCTACAGGAATTCCATGCGCAGCAAGTGCATGTGGTGAAGTTATCAACGCTGAAAGGCGAGTACGAGCAAAACAGATGCAGGACAGCGATCCAGCGACTTCAGCGACGGAGCAAGATTGACGTAGACGCTGAGTATGTCCATGCGACCGACGACCCGAACATCGCATGGGGAGCTACAGAACACTACCTCGACTACTACCTGTTGGTTGCAGCACGACGTGGTCTGCATGTTATCCTGCCTACAAGCCGAAACGATCCGAGCTATTCCTTCTCGCTCGATTTGCATCATCCGCAACGGGTGTGGAAAGCACGTTATGCGGACCTGGGCTTCGATCCAGCCGGACGCATGCTTTTCATCGGAAAGTATCACCAAGAGGATATCTGGCTCGCGATGGTACCACGATCATTCACAAACGAAGACATCCCTGACGATGAAGACTTGATACTCGACGAGAATGCGAACATGAAACATCTACCAGTTCCACAGACCTGCATGGGCGAGCGACATTATTGCATGATTGTGGTGTATCTAGCCACCCTTCTAGCCAAATGTGGCTTTAGGGATATTTACATCCGCGACAAGACCCCAGACGACTTGACAACGGAGAATATTCAACAAATCACCAATATTCTGTACGTGATTCTTTTTGACCCATATATCCGCAGATGCGCCAACGGCGCATCTGCGTGAAAATGACCAAAAACGCGCAGATGCACAACATCCGCATCTGCGTGAAAATGACCAAAAACGCGCAGATGCACAACATCCGCATCTGCGTGAAAATGACCAAAAACGCGCAGATGCACAACATCCGCATCTGCGTGAAAATGACCAAAAACGCGCAGATGCACAACAGCCGCATCTGCGTGTTTTATCTGCGAGCTGTCACACATCCAGACAGCATTTAGCTCACACGACTTTGCTAGGGGACAAGGGTACAATTCGACAAAGCCGGTACATGATATGAAATACCAAGATGTCCAATTGCTGCATACATCCATCGAGGCCGGATACGACGATTATATTCGCGAAAGACAAGCCGAAAATATCGACGAATGGAATGACACATTCTTAACGGAAAATGTTCCCATCACCATTGCTGTGAAGTACGGCCAAAATCGAAGGATATGTCAAAGACAAACGTTAGCTGAAGAAGAACAGCACTGGCAACGATTGCATCAATACGGAAATATTCGCTCAATGGCAGTTGCACTGGCTACACACATTCAGTGAGTAGCAATTGCATTCCACAAGATCCGACTAATATCTTTCATAATACAGCTCAATTCCGGTTGAGGAGTGGGAAGCATTAGATCCTGAAGACATACAGCAAAAGCATGGCGATAAAATCTATGACTCCCCTCATCCCAATGAACGGCGCGCAGTCGACATCGAAACATATAACCTAGTTGATGCGGAAGACATCGAAGTCCCGATCTTTGATGAGGATGGATATAGGATCCCCCGGCGAAACGCTATCCTCGGTGACGACACAAAATGCACGGGCATGTTATTCAAGTTGAAGAATATTCATGAACTATTCCACCGTTCCGAAGAAGAACTCAACACCGCGGAGGATCTGGATTTACCGGTCACGCCACACTATATCTATCCAATGGCATGTCTCAGGGACATAGGGCAATTCCAAGCCCATGGAATTTTCTCCAGTTTTCATCCCTTGTTACAGAAGATCAATCAGGCAATCTCCCATTCCAGAAACGATGATGAAGACGACGAGGAAGATATAGTGACATCGAGCCTCCTCTTCGGATCCAAACCGATTGTACAAGGGCGATCCTCACAAGGGTACAATGTCTATCTTCACCGAGTTCGAGCTCAAGGACGATTCCACGACGCGCAGAAAGGAATGGTTACCGCGGCGTTTCTTGGAACGCATACCACCGGTGCAAGCGCGAAACACAAAGCTGATCATTTCCACCATGAATGTGCCACCGCACTGCCATGGGTCAGATACCATGCCAAAATTGCAGATCGCTCATACGACGAAGCATTACATGTCGAAAACGTCTACTCAATCGATGTCTACCGGTTGTCCCCAAATCGGCGCCAAGGATCGTAAGTGGCCCATCTACTTATTCTCTGGAATATTATAATGAGTATCTAACCACAGGAGCATTTTCCGTGAGATTATAGTCCCACTGACGAAAATGTGGGCACACCCAACTGTGCTCAATCTTGTGAAACAACATGTTGTGTTATTTAAGCAAGACGTAAGTGATCATCGCGTCGAAAGCCCTACAACTGACTGGGATCAGGTACTGCCGAGTGTTGTCGAGTGGACAACATATGGACTGTGTTCATTATTGGATTCCATGTGGCAACGATTCAAACGCACCACCAATAATGACACACCAGTTCCGCAGTATTTCATCGAGCTTACCAGCTGCTTGGAACGAGCCCTCAATTTCGCACATACAGGGAGTGCAAAAGTGCTCACGAAAGGTCTAATGGACCCCCTGTGGATCTCCCAGGGACTTCTCTCGGACGGGCTTCCTTGCCTCTCCCGGATGGTCGTATTGAATGGTACCGATACTCTTGCCATTCGTGAACAGGATTGGCCTATATCACGAAGGACATCTGATCCCGAAATATCATCGCGGAGATCCATGCAACTCAACTATGGCATGGATCAATTTGATGTGAGTACGATATTCTCTACGTGTATAAAAACGCGCAGATGCGCCCATCCCGCATCTGCGTGAAACACACGCATTGATACTAATGCATCTCCAACGATAGGCATATTGTGCAACATTCAATATCCATCACGCGATTAAAACGATCCCTGACAACTTCGCACCCACAACGGCTGATATCACAGTTCACCTGGTTCTCTACATTTTCTTCAAAGTCATCAAAACATATGTCAAGGATGTCCGTCATATAGTCGAAGATGGTGTCAAAGCATCAGTCAAGCCCCAACAAGAAAGCGAGGAAATATGTCAGCAACATCGCGCTAAAGCAAGACTGGATGCATTGTCAAAATGGAAGAAAGAGCGATATCCTTTCTCGTCTGACATGGCCCCATGTTCCCTGCTCACACAGTGCATTGCAGTCGATGCCAACAACGTTGCAACTGGACTACCTGATTCATCCCTGGGTCAAAAATCAATTACATGGTTCGCCGAACATATGATCACTGCAGCCAACAAGCCCACAACACGAGCCCATCCTCCATTTCCAGCACCCGGTGCCTCGCTCATGGTGATGAAGATCGCGCTAAAAGAATGCAGACGAATCCTCGGAAAAGGCCAAAGTTCAGATGAGGATTACCACTCCAGTATCTGACCCTTAATTGTGCAGTCTCTGAACATGCAGAAGATACTCAACATTCCTTGGTCCAAAAATCCCACTGGATATCCAGGCCGTCCATCAACTCGCATCGTCCACAACGCTTGGATCAATCTTGGCCAATCCTCTGGTACAACCACACTATCGAGCTTGCTTGTGACACCCTCTTCACAAGTCCATGTCGCTGCAGTCAATGCCGTGACAATGGTTCAGGCAAACGACTGCAGAGCAGCATGGAGTACTTCTGAAGTCACGATACAAGACCTTCAGAAAATATTACACCGAGAAGTACTTCCGCAGGATTGGTCAATCAAGGAGGTCAGCCTACCGCAGGCACGCTCATATGTCCACGAAACATATGAGTGGGTTGAACAAAATTACAATGGCCGCAAGCCAATCCACCTACTCGCTGTAATCATTGCCATCATTTTCAGTCGGGTATTACCTGATGTCTGCCATGGCGCAAAACCTGCCGGTTCTTCCAAGTCATCCTCGGCCACACAAATCACGGAGGCTGTCCGTTCTATGCCATGGAGTGCTCCTCCACCGTCGAAAAAAGGACTTACCAGGGCGCTCCCATTTGTGGTCATGATGTCCACGTTTATCATCGCGATGTACGAGCCCACCTCACCACTTCGACAATATATCCAATCGCACGATGGTAATCTGGGGAGTCTTTGGACTGACAAACATGGTATTCGCTCTCTCTTCCTGGATGCAATTCTGGCTTATCACGGTGACAGGTTCTAAAATGATCAAGCCATTCAACCTAGTAAGGTTGGGGGTCGCCAAGGCTCAATCATGGAACATTTTCAGCTCGCCCAAATTCAACCAAGGATGGTCGTTGTTAACACAATCTGACGTCAATGCACTTCATCGTAAAGTGACGGACCATTTGAAGGACCTCCCATACGGACCTTACAATGTGGTGTTACACGTCGTTGGTTCGGACAAGGCCAACGTAATGGTGCGTGCCACAGAGGTGATAGGAAGGGCTTTAACGAAACGATCCAACGACACAGAGGCTGAAGGGGGTCCGTCTAAACGAATCCATATCTAACCCTTCATGACATGTATGGTACATAGTATAATTCGATGAGGTGATGGGTATCGTTTCATATACATATTCACGCAGATGCGCAACAAGCGCATCTGCGTGTTTGTGTCTGGCAGTTTCATGACAAATATATTCGACCAGAAACACGCACATGCGGTAAGTGGGCATCTGCGTGAATTCTTCGTGTGTATGTTAAACCGTTAAAAACGCGCAGATGCCCTCAGGGCGCATCTGCGTGAGAAACCCGTAAATGTGGTTATACAAAGCTAGGTGGTATATAGTATATTTATTGTTAGCTCGTAGCTGTTGCATTGTGTATTGTGGGATGTGTAGGTAAATGTTGTGTTTGTGTATTATATTTCCAGTTACTCCGTAACCATTACCTGGGCCGAACCCTAACCTAATTAGATTAGACCCCCTATAATCGGATATTGCGCAAGGCTGGAAGATGGAATACAGGAGTGATGGGTTCCTCTACTTCATCAAGGGCGATCGTCAGGGACAGAAGGTTGGGGAATGTGTGTAGAGGTGGGTGAGGAGTCTTTGCGTCGACGGGGAGGGCCATCAGATGTCGGAGACTCGGGCAACCGTCAAGGAGGAGTTTAATGTCTGTCAACCTGACAGGATTGGCTATGTAGCCATCCAGCCTGATGGCCAGACGGGTGAGGGCCGTCCACCCAGAGCTGGGCAAGGTTGACGCTGAGACTTGAAAGTTGTCCAGAATCAGGGTATGTAGGGCAGGGGGGAAGTGCAAGACCTCGAGGGCGCGGTAACCAATGGACGTGGCCTGTAGCGACAGGTGCTTGAGTCCGCGAGCGCCTTCAAGCATCTCGCCGACTTCCCCTTTGTCCAGCCCGACGGCATCGATGAGTCGTAGGCGCTCAACGCGGTCACTGTGGCGAGCGAGAAATCGAATCCATTGGTCCTTCCACAACCCCGACGGAGGAAACACCACCTCCAACCACAGCGGACAACCCACGGATCTCGATAGCCAATGGTCGCAGTGAGCGATGTGGTCTCGGCTCAGGGATGCACCATCGACAGCATCCTCTCTGATGACGCAGAGAGATCGCCAAAGACGCGGTGTGCGGTAAGCGATGTCTCTCCACTGACGGCACACTTGCAGCAGAAGGAGTGGAGGGTCGCGCCACCTGGGATTGGTATAGAAATCACGGGAGCACGCGATGAAGATCCGTGTCAGCAGTTCAACGGGAAGGCGACACATGGTGATATTGGGCGTGTCTGAGAGGTGAATTCAATGCATCATTTAAATACCGTTGGAATGGGTGCCCAGGGGCACAGATCCTGTAGGGCTAAGGGTCGCCTCGGAGTCATTCCCATACATCGGTCCAGTCTTGCTTTTTGGGCCGTTTCCGATGTGGATGGTGGTAATTAATGGCTTCAGAACTTTAAATTCGCCCGATCCAATCTCTGATCGACCGATCTATCGATGACGCCATGCGGAGGTATATATACAGGTGGTTGCCTTTGTTTATACGCAAACGCCCAGCCATGTCAAATGTACCATGCACCGAACGATTTGAAAGCATGCCAAGCATAGAGACCCTCGTCTGTATGTCCCCAGTCGCATCGACATTGTGATAAATCTCGCTCACCATTTGCATGCCAAAGTGAACAACGAATGTAAGGGTGGTAAGTCTGACCCATCATCGGAAGGAACGACAGTATTGAATGAATGAATGATGTTTGGATATCCACAGACGAGGAATCATTTCAGAGAGGCCAGGAGTACGTTCTCGTCACTCCAAGGTTCCGGATGATCATCTGATAAAGTATATGATAGCATCGCGATCAAGTCCTCCGGGAATGACGCGGATTGGCAGGGCCGCTTGTTGGACATCAGACTAGAGATGGTTAGCTTATTCTCTCCTGAACAGTCCAGTGCCCTTGTATTGACATTGTACAGGAAGCATCGAAGCCCAAGGGCGTCTGGATTCTGGTTCAGTGGTATCATCGGAAAAAGGACCTGCGTGGCCAAAGGTAGTTGGTCCGGCCTCCTTCTACTCTGTCGGACTTATATGTGCCTCTCAGGTTTTATCATGATCTGGGCGAGAAAGAGCTTGTATTGTCGGACGACACAGATGTCCTGGATGGGGCGACCATTCAAGGTGGGCTGAAGACGCAGTTCTCGGATGCTAGGACTGATGTCTTTGATCGATTCTAGGACGGCAGGAAATATTTCGTTTTAACGAAGACGAACCGCTTGATCAGGGTATCACACCCAGCGCACGATACTGGCGATGGAGCATGGGAAAGGGAGTGAGGCCAACCGGTAAGCGGGCACGTATTCTAACGCGTGAGCTGAAGGTAAGGATAGCCTTGGCACAATACCAATCCTAGCGTCTAAGCGTTATGGCTATAGGGTCCTGTTCATCTTTGTCCTGTTTGCAAGGATTGCTACAATCCGGACAGGGACACACAGAGATATTGTATGGGGTGCAAACGGTGGTACCATACACGCTGCCTGGATCATCTGCCTTCCAGTCCATTGAATATTCCCAGAGAGGTCATGGACGCAATCACAGTGCCTGAGGATGTACCGTCAGAGACTGCAATCCTGGAGCTGAAGCAGGTACTGCTCACCCCTATTCGACGTGGGGAAGAACATGGAGTGGCGGGGTACGGAAACAATGAAGTCCTTGAGGCCTGGTCGATAGTTCGAGAGCTGCGACAAAAGGTGTTGTTGCAGATTCCAGAAGGTTGGAGATCGCGTTTCAACTCAGGGGTTGAGAATGATATGTCGCACGTTTACTACAGTTGCCCCACATGCGATGTCGCCCTTGGATTCCAATTTATGTAAGGGGGCAGGTTCTGTAGATAATCTATGTGTTAGGGCTGGCAGTCGTACAAATCAATCCGCTATTCGCATCTCGTATAGGGGCCGTGCAGGATCGACCGGTTCTCTATATATGGGCTGGTATTTGTGGAAGTCAGGATCCAACTGATTGCCATGAAGATAGATGTCTTCGGTCCTCATGACTGGCCAGACGGCATTCGTAAAGTACAGCCAGGTTGTTGCTCCGACCCTGAGGAGTTATAGAACATGAAGGACATCCACGACGCGCACAATGGACTAGACGTACTCTCGACACTTTTGAAGTCTGAGCACATCGGTTCCTGTCTTCTTGTCGAACCGTTGGGTCCATGCGACGACCTCCGGGTCTGTGGATGCGGTAAGATTGAGCTCCCCTAGCACATCCCCCAAGGTTTCAAGAAGGCCAGATATTGTCTGGTCGACCGGAATATTCCGAACGAAGGGAATTCCACTCGGGTACCGACTGTACCAAGTGTTCCCGCCTTGGTGATTCCTGACTACAGAGACCCCAGGCCCCATAGTCCGACACATTGGACACTGCACTGGGACCAGGGAGAGATCGTGCCGCAACAGCGGTTGCACCATGTTCTCTCTAAGCCACATGGACAATGCGCACTGCAGGCAGAAGCCGTGACCGCAATGCATGATTATCGCGTACCCTCTGTTCATGCTGTCAGTACGTCGGCAGGAGACATCGCCCTGGACTCACATGACCTCTAAGCATCTACGGGATTAGGATTATCTTACATGGGAATCATCGCTATGGCACGGCGGACTCACATGTTACATGTATGGATCTCAAGCTGGCGTTCCAGGTCCTTTATCCTTTCCTTCAGCCCTGCGGTCGAGGTCCCGCCACGGCGAACTGCTGCCAGTAATTTGACCTTCAGCTCCGAGATCTCAGTTTCATGTCGCAACAGTTTCTTCGTCATCTCGTCGCTCTCCTCCTCCTTACACATCAGATTCTCTGCGGCCCTTCGAACCTTGGCACGCAATCGTTCTTCCCTCTCCGTCGCTGCGTCCCGTTGTGCGAACATACCGTCCAATATACGTCGTTGTATGACCAACGCCTGATCCCTGAGAGCGATCGTCTTCTCAAGGCTCTGAAGCCTTTCCGTGGGGTCACGCGATGTATCGAGGTCGGTTTGTACGCCCTCCGTGACTTGTATTCGCGTCATAGCTGGGATGTGGGTGGGCTCCCCCAAGCCCGAGGGATGGGCGACGGTCCGCTGTGACATAAACAATTGAGATGCTTCCCGACCTTGCAGGGAAAGCTCACCTGGCCATCCTCGCAGCGCTTTCCTTTGGATGGGCCCGCAATCAAGTCCTCCTTGGCCCCTGGAGATATGCGTGGCCTCTTCGATGGAACGACGACGTCCGGATACGTGGTCTGGGATCGCGATGCCGGGGGCAGGTCCTCCATTCCAACAAGCTTGCGAATGCAGCGGGAGAGGATGGCCACGTCCGGCGGGGCTTGCCCGGTCGCCTCCTCGTAGTCTTGTAGTGTTCCAACATAGCGTATCCCCTGCTGTCGACAGGGTGCGGGGAAGGCGGTAATACCAAAGAAATCGATGGATCTATGGTGTGCCGAATTCCACGTATGCCACCCATCTTCGCAATAAATCGATATTGTGGATGATGACTTATTGGGGACCGGTGATACCAGGACATCGCCAACGAAGAAATGATGACTGTCATCGAGTGGTAGTGGAATATCGGAAGCATAGATGTCATATGAGAGCTCCTGCCCATTAATAGTGGACGTCGTCGTGAAAGACCTCATTATGCTGTTGTGCGGGGATTGTGGTGATGTTATCCCACTGTCCAATATATATATATGTCTGCTCATTGCGCCGGAGGTTCCTAATGTGGACGGCATGATTGATGGCTTTACCGGAATCTATATCGAGATGCCCCTTTGTGCGCTTTACATAGTACATCCATATATAGCCCACGGGCGCAAACTGCTGTCCCAATCTGGGCCGAAGTCAGGTGTTCGACGTGTTCGACGCATGTTCGACGCATGTTCGACATGTTCGACAGGGTGTTCGACGGATGTTCGACGCCCACCCTAAGTTCAATCAGAGGGAAACTCGACATGTTCGACATGTTAGACGGGGTGTGTATGTTAGAAGCACATTCTACAGTGTTAGATATGTTCTACGTCAGCTGTATATCAATGTAATGAGGTTAAACAGATCGTAGACACATGTTCGACGATGTTCGACACATGTTCGACGTGTTCGACGATGTTCGACGCATGTTCGACATGTTCGACGGGGTGGTGTGTATGTTAGAGGCATATTCTACAATATTAGATATGTTCTACATCAGTCGTATATCAATGTAATGAGGTTAAATAGATCGTAGACACATGTTCGACGATGTTCGACGCATGTTCGACGGGGTGTTCGACATGTTCGACGGGGTGGTGTGTATGTTAGAAGCATATTCTACAGTGTTAGATATGTTCTACGTCAGCTGTATATCAATGTAATGAGGTTAAACAGATCGTAGACACATGTTCGACGATGTTCGACACATGTTCGACACATGTTCGACGATGTTCGACGCATGTTCGACGGGGTGTTCGACATGTTCGACGATGTTCGACGCATGTTCGACATGTTCGACGATGTTCGACGCATGTTCGACATGTTCGACG
>JBBPTG010000411.1:0-15396 GCA_038093975.1 Chalciporus piperatus | reverse complement strand
CTCTCGACAAGAAAACGACGAAAATGCGAAAACGCGGCCGGCGTGGGCTCAACAGCCCCGCCGGCTTCACGAGGTGAGTGATAAGCCACCCGCTCACCCCGCAAACAGCCGCTTGCACTGCTCGGCCCACTACCACCTACCACACCACTCTCGACACGAAAACGACGAAAACGCGAAAACGCGAAAACGCGGCCGGCGAGGGCTCAACAGCCCCGCCGGCAGCACACGGTGTGTTCTTCCTCACCCACCACCACCACCTCTCATCTCGTACAGAGCCGCTCAGGCTGTACGAACCACCACCACCTCCAAACCCTCAAACAACCTCGACCTCGAACTCGATGGCCGGCGTGGGCTCAACAGCCCCGCCGGCAGCACATGGTGTGTTTTTCCTCACCCACCACCATCCTCTCTCACCTCGTACAGAGCCGCTCGGGCTGTCTCCCCCCCACCACCTCGCTCCCTCAAACTCGATCGTAAAAAAACGGCCGGCGTGGGCTCAGCAGCCCCGCCGGCATCACGAGGTTCGTGTTTCCTCACCCATCACCTCATCCACTCACTTCAACGACAGCCGCTCGGGTTGTCTCCCCCCCACCACCTCCCACCTTCAACCTCGACACCAACACATGGCCGGCGCGGGCTCAACAGCCCCGCTGGCTTCAGAGGTTTGTGTTTATTTGTTGACTAACACACCTACTCACCTCGTACATAGCTGCTCGTGTTGCATGGCACTTCATTAACTAGTAACTATTGTACCACAATACATGTAATAGTTAGACATAATATATTTCGCATTTTCTGAACTGTCATAAGGTGTGAATTAATCATAAGATATAGTGAACTAGTAATTGGGACTGGGTGACTGGATTACTGGGTGACTGGATTACTGAGGTGACTGGGTGACTGGATTACTGGGTGACTGGATTACTGAGGTGACTGGAAGTGACTGGTGACTGGGTTACTGGTGTGACTTGTGTGACTGGAGTGACTGGAGTGACTGGAGTGACTAGATTACTGGATTACTGAGTGACTGGATTACTGAAATGACTGGATGACTGAATGGCTGGATGACTGGACTACTGAGACTACTGGATTACTGGACCACTGAGTGACTAGATTACTGGAATACTGGAATACTGGATGGCTGGAGTAATGAGACAACTGGATTGCTGGATGACTAGGGCACTGTGCTACTAGGCTGCTGAGATGACTACATGACTGGGAAACTGGGCTACTAGGCTACTGAGATAACTGGATGACTGGAACACTGGGCTACTGAGCTACTGAGACTACTGAAGTGACTGGGCTAATGAACCAATGAGATTACTGAAATGACTGGCTGACTGGATGACTGGGCAACTGAGCAACTGGCGTACTGGTTTAACTGATCCAGTCATTCCAGTAACTTCAGACTTTTTGCAGTGTTGCTGATGCAAAAAACCTCCAGCACAGCTGGAAAAGCAACAGAAAGCATCCTAGAGATAGTCTAAATATATCATATTCAATGCCAGAATATATTGGAAAATGGCTGGAATCAGCAGATGGATGGTACCCCTCAGAGGTCCATTCCTGCCTACAAAAAAACTGACCTGAAAGGTCATGTGGCTGTGCAAAAAGTGCTGCCTAAGGTGCCGTAACCTGGGATGACGATCGACTGAATGCTCCTCTTGAAGTTCTGGCGCCAGGTTGCAAGCCGACCTTCTGGCTAAACACGTCCGAGTCGTTTATATGAGTGAGAGCACAATGTAACTGGACTGCCAGTGAGAACTCACGATCTGCGCCAAGCGGTTGGTATATGTCATGTCCGCCCATAACCTATTCGCGATGTCTGTGAGCCCCATCTCCTTCGCGTTATCCCTGAGTGATGCCATTGCCATGCGCCGTTTATCCTTCGCCAAAGGGAATCCTTGCTCGAAGAGGACGTCCTTCAAAAACCAGTCAATGGAGTTGTGAATCAGCTCTTGAATATGAGCGGGCTGAGCTTTGATTGAGAGGGGTGCGCTATTGGATTCGGGAAGCACAAGGTCAGTTGTGATGGACGGATGGTAAATTGCCCAGCGGTCAGCGCGCACGCCAACTTGACTGAATGGGTTTTTGTCAGTATCTTCCTCCCCCTTGACAACAACGGTGTTAGTCGGCACTTGGGCTTCTGCTTCTGCTCCGAGACTCTGGCCTGTTTGACCGGCTTCTCCGACTCGGACCTCAGCGCGCTAAAGCCATTTGGTCAGTCTCGTTCCTTCGATATGTCTCTCGCTTACCTCCAGGGCACGATGAGCCTCTAACTTGCTGCTAGTCTTTGCAGCCTGTATTATTTCTCGTGAGTGTGAAAACTAAACGAACTCAGCCAATGCCTCAGCCAATGCCTAAGAGAGGCGGAAACGACTGAGGTGCTCTGGAAGTGAGACGAGGAGTTTAAGTAAATGGGTGGAGATGCGCTCGGAACGATCCGACGTGATTCCGGTCCGGAATGACCGATTCCGGGTGCAAAAGGATCAAGGAATGTCAAGGACTTGACAGGGATAAGAATAGAAAGGGAGAATGGTGAACAGAGATGTCACGAAAAGGAATAGACAAGTGAATGACATGTAGGAGAACATATGAATGTAAAAGGAATCCGTTCCAATGAATCCGGAGATGTTTCCGTGCGTTCCGGGCATCGGAAACGTCGGATTAAACACGGAATGCATCCGGAAGTATCCGGAAACGGATAGGGGCTATCCGGAAGCGGAAA
Source organism: Chalciporus piperatus (assembly GCA_038093975.1). Lineage (NCBI taxonomy): Eukaryota > Fungi > Basidiomycota > Agaricomycetes > Boletales > Boletaceae > Chalciporus > Chalciporus piperatus. Next base: position 12,668 of record JBBPTG010000411.1, on the reverse strand, counting down.
GGAGCGGATAGACACGGATTGGACTATATTTTGACAGTGAGTTCATTGACTTGGCGTGCATACTACCATTACTCTTCACTCACCTTCAAGTTGTTGACAGACACGACCTGATTGTCATTCTTCGGAGCGGCACGGGCAGCCTGATCGCCGCTAATGGTCTTTGCAGTGCTTGCCGCCATCTTGGGAATCTCGCGAAACAAGGGGGGGGACAAGGTTAGTGAATAACCTCCAGTGCGTGGTGGTGTCACCTACCTCCTTTGACAGCGTGTCCTTGAGTTTCGAAGCGTCCTCGCTAATTGTGCGGAGCAACTCGTCATCGCTCTCGTGACCGCTGTCTTCTGGCTCCGATCCAGCATAGGAGCCGTCTTCATCCATGCCATGCATGTGAGTACTGTTCTTGTTATCCCCATCTTCTGCACCGCTTGAACTGAGCTCAGAATCCTCCAGTACTCCAATGGATGCCTTGGCATTTTTGCCGGTGGTGCGTGCTGTCCCTTTGCCTTTGCTGGGAGTGCCGTGGCCTCGCTTCGACTGTGACACATCTAGCACGAGTTGGTTGTGCAACACGAGGGGGGAACGGAGAAGTTGTGATAGGGGGCAGGTAAGCGATCAAGATGATGTCATCAGCCTCAAGACTGCCTCGAGTAACTCACATGTCTTCCGTGAGGCGTGTCCCTTTGCTTCACCCAACATCGCATTCCCTTCGTCTCTATCCTCCACACTGCCAACTCGAGTCGTCTCCGAAACTATTGCATGGTGAGCATCAGGAATATTCCCATCATTCAGTCGCCGTGTACTAGTACTCACCTTGGTTCAAGTTCTTGCTTTTGCGACGTTCCTTTGGCTTCTTAGGTTCCCCCTCGGGTATATTTTCGTTGTTGGTGTCGGGACGTTTGCGTTTTGCATGGTCGGCCTGCCACACTGTCATCGAAACCAAGGTTATTTTTTTTTCGGAATCACTCGGGAAAATCACTGATACCTTTGTTTTCCTTGGCAGCTTCTTTGGCCTTGCGGACAGGTCCTGTGTGCAGATCCCTCCGTCAGCAAGGATAAATATATGCCCTGAGGCAATGGACTCACTTGTCTCGGAAGGTAAGATGCTGTCCTTCTGTCCTGCGTTGTCGGCGGGAGGCAAAGCCGCGCTGCCTTCGGGCGCAACCAACTTTGGTAAGTCATCCTGAGGCATTGACGATATCATTTTCTTTAGCTCCCTTTTTTTGGCAGCAATCACGATCGGGTCGAGTTCCTTTCAGATATGGTGGACGTTGGTGTACGACATTCGACAACTTGAATGCGAGGTTGAGGTGAGTTTCAAAATTTTCCGCTCAATTGGAAATAACCTGACCCCCAAGTACTTATAGGTTTGAAGGCCCCTTGTCAGGAACTCGTGAGCGGCCCGAGAGTCAACATTTTCACCCCTCAAATCATCAAAGTGGATATCGGACCGTGGCGGGAAACTGTCTATCCGGTGAGTCGTGACACAGACTGTGCCGGTCTTATCCATCCTGACATCTATCCACCATGATTGTCTGTGCAGGTTGCAATGGCAGCTTTTCAATCGCTGGCTACTCCCGCCATCTAGCCCTGACCCACAAGCCTCGTTGTCGTGCAATTTATGAACAACAGAACGACCCTCAGGCTGCAGACCACGACGATGACGCCAGCCTCGCTCCTCGAATCCTTCCCATGTCAAACAACTTTAACGCTTATCAATCTGTCGAATCAAATAACCCTCACTTCCCCCCATCAGCTGATGATCTTGCCGACCAATCCGAGCATGACATATCCCACTCTCAAGATACTGAGCATCGTTCTGGCTCACCTCTGATTGGTTCAAGCTCACGCCGCCCACCTTGCTTGGGCTCTCCCGTACATGACCTCATGTCAGATCGTAAGTTCGTTTCGTCCGAGTCCTCCCTTGTCCTTAGCACTTTTCTCACTTATGGCACCTACTCAGGTGAGGCTCCACCATCCTCAGACTCGTCGGATGAAGAAGAGGATGTAGACGACAGATTGGATGAAGAAATTGATGCAGCGCTCGAGGGGGGCTGGGAGCCCCCGCGGGAACCTGTGCCAGCGCATGACAATGACGAAGAAATGAATGAAGACGAGGTCGATAATCCCCCCCCCAACCATCAAGCCAGAATTGGTCTCAGCCATTCACAGAAGCCGTTTGTCACTACATTTCCCTATGGACAACCTGGCCGACCGGTCTCCCAGCAAAGTGCCGCGTATTCCACTTATCAAGCAGCCCTTGGTGCCTCGTCCGAGCAGAACATTTACGCGCCATTCAAATCACGCATGGACTATGAGGTAGCATGCTGGGCACAGCTCCGTGGCCCAGGTGCCACCGCATTTACAGAGTTACTCCAAATCAAAGGCGTAAGTCATTATTGAAAGCTCGCTATGTCATACGCGATTCAAGTTGTGCTAAACTTGTCATGCTAGGTATCGGACGCCCTCGATCTCTCGTACAAAAACACGCCGGAACTGAATTGCATCATCGACAAACTTCCGACCAAACGGCCACCATTCGTGCACAAAGAGATTGTGCTGGCAGGCGAGGCGTTTGACATATTCTCATGGGAGGTTATGGAGTGTGTTCGCGCACTGTACAGAGATCCAGATTTCGCGAATGACTTGGTTTTTGCCCCCGAGCGTCATTATTCTGATCCCGAGAAGTCGAAACGGATGTATTATGATATGCACACAGCCCAGTGGTGGTGGAATGTCCAGGTACGACATTCACAGCACTGTTGAGTACTAATAAACTGATTTTCATATCCAGAAAGAGCTCGAGCATTCAAAACCGGGGGCTACAGTGATCCCGGTCATCCTTTCGTCTGACAAAACCCAAGTGACAATGTTCCGCAACAAAGCATGCTATCCGGTGTATATGACTATAGGAAACCTTGCAAAAGATATTCGCCGAAAGCCCTCGGGAGGTGGCTGGATCCTCCTCGCCTATCTGCCTGTAACCCGCCTCGAACACATTTCTAACAAAGCCGCACGCCGACGTGCCCTCGCGAACCTATTCCATGCCTGTATGCGCCATATCCTCGAACCATTGGAGAAAGCCGGGCGGGAAGGGACGGAGATGACGAGCGGTGACGGTGTTGTACGTCGTGTGCACCCGATCATTGCATGTTACTCAGGAGACTATCCTGAACAGGTCCTCGTGACAGGCACAAAGACGGGTGAATGCCCAAAGTGCGATATCGCGCACGACGAGCTTGAAAGTGAGGACGCACCTGCGTCGCTGCGAGACCTAGCTGCCACCCTTGATGCACTCCCACTCGTTGACCATGATTATGTTGCATTCACTCGGGCATGTGCAGAGATCAGTATCAAGCCCGTCTACAAACCATTCTGGGAGAAGCATCCCTACCTGAACATCTTCGTGTCGATCACCCCAGATGTCCTTCATCAACTTTACCAAGGCATGTTGAAGCATTTGCTTGGTTGGATCAAAGCAAGCTGCAGCGAGGCCGAAATCGATGCGCGATGTCGTCGGCTTCCTCCAAATCATAACATCCACCTTTTCATGAAAGGGATTACGTCGTTGTCGCGAGTCAGCGGCATGGAACACGATCAAATTTGCCGATTTCTCCTTGGAATTATCGTCGACATTCCTCTTCCTGGGGGCTTCCATCCGGCGCGCTTGCTTCGTGTCACGCGCGCGATCCTCGACTTCATTTACCTGGCCCAGTATCCATGTCATACCACCGAGACTCTGCCTATGCTCAATGACGCACTACATCGCTTTCACGCCAACAAGTCCATTTTTGTTGATCTCGGAATTCGTACCCACTTCAATCTCCCCAAACTTCATTCTCTACGCCATTATATTCACATGATTCAGCTATTCGGAACGACAGACAACTACTCGACAGAGTCCACTGAACGTCTTCACATCGACCTCGCGAAGGATGCTTATCGAGCGACAAACCATAAAGAAGAGTATTACCAAATGACGCACTGGCTGGAGCGACGCGAAAAGATAATGTGGCACCGCAATTTCGTCAGATGGAGAGAGCAACCACCCGCAGCGCCTGAGGCACACGAACGCATGCCACCCGACCTATATTATGGTCGCACAACACAGATGACGAAGCATCTCTCGGCGAAGAAAGTCTACTTCAATGTACTCACCACTTCATACCACACACAACACTTCATCGAAGCACTCTCACGCTTTGTCGTGCGTGTCCAGGATCCAACCCTCAACACCGGGCAGCTCGAGCGCGTAGCTGCCCATGTCGCCCTTCCGTTTGCATCCGTTCCGGTCTTCCATAGGATCAAATTCCATGCCATCAACGGTCTTGGGTACGAAGTGCTGGGCACGACTGTTGATGCCATTCACTGTCAACCAGAGCGAGCTGACCCACGAGGAAAAGCGGTTCCCGGCCGCTTCGACACGGCACTTGTGAAAGTTGGTGAAGGAGGGAATATTGGTGTCGAAGGTTAGTGATTTAACACGGGCTTGAGTTATGGGGATGTCCGCTCACTGGCTGTGATATTGGTAGGTTATCGAGTTGCCCAACACGGTGCGGGTTGTCTTCTCGATCCCACCACGTGCACAAGAGATCTTGTTCGGCAATGGACAACAAGTGGCGACGCACCTCGCGTATGTCGAGTGGTTCACTCCGTTCACAACGGCCCCATGCGCAAACCATGGGATGTACAAAGTGTCGCGGGCACGACACAACGGAGATCGTTTGTGTAGCATTGTACCCGTCTCGGACATTCATCGCAGTGTTCATCTTATGCCGTGTTTTGGCAGGGTCGCACCCGGACAGTGGACGAGCACCAACGTGCTCGAGGAGTGCAATAGCTTCTTCGTAAATTCGTTTAGTGACCGGCATGCATACTTGACTATTATTTAGTAGCTTTGATCACCTGTATTATGGTAGTCTAGTACTAGCATATTCTACAGGTAGTCAATTAGTGTTTGGATTACAATGACCAGCTCGGCTTCAATTTATGTTCCTCCTGTGGTGTAATGGTATATGAACTTTTTGTAGTTGCTCACAATGCTCTGGTTCAAGTCCCGGTGCGTGATAGGTAATAATATATGTTCCGGAACGGTCATGTTCACCCTGCCGTGCGATTACGGTCAATGGTGCTGCAATGCAGCGAAATTTGTACGATGCTACAATATTGCGCAAAATGTGACCGAGAGGATTTTCCTGATGCGATCAGTGCCTTTCGACTTGGCTGTCGAGTTCGGGGCCGAACCAATGCCTAGTCGTGTTGGAAAGGATGAAGGACATAATCATGGGTGCCCGAACAATACACATATCCTCTGCTATCCCAGGTTTCCCACCCGCAGACAAGAGACTTAGGGAGACCATCGATTTCTTCCAGGAGCATAGGGATCAATTCGATTTCCTGCTTACCAGCGTCATCCGGTGAGTGTCTCGGTGACATGAAGGAGACTTTACGTGACCCTTCATCCAAGTGACCGGGAAGCGCTCATTCATCGGTCATCGGGAGTGCACTCGATTGGGGCTGGCACTGCACATATGATGGACGATGGGGAAACAAATGCGGGTCACCCTCAGGATGTATCAGGGATTGACATGAGCATCAGGTAAGTTTCACGGCGCAGCGCTGGACGGAGCTAACTTGGGACTCAAGCCTCAACGGAGGCAAGCGACCCGACAGCAGCCCTCTTTCTGGCGCGGCGCGGGGCCCTGCGTTGCTCTCGGGTACAAACCAAGACTGTGCGTCCTTCATGATACTCGCACCACCCGTGGGTTTGCTGAATAAGGTTACGGTGCCTAGCGCAAATGCTGGAGGTCAGTGCGGTTCACCCTCAGGAACCATCAGGGATCGTTAGGAACGTCAGGTAAGTTTCACGACACCATGATAGATGGAGCTAACATTGGACTTATGACTTAGCAATGCAACGGAGAGATCCGCGCGGGCTGAGAACCAGCCTTATTCCAACGTGGCGCGGGAAGCTGCGTTGCCCAGGGTACAAACCCAGTAACGAAACAGGATCGTGCGTCCTTCAAAATATTCGCATCACGCATGGGCTTGCTGACCAACATCCCAAGTGCAAAAGCTGGAAGACGTCTTGAGCTGGCTCAATGGATTAAATTGCGACAAGAAGCATGAATACATGTCCTCCCTGCGTCAACCCGACACGTGCACATGGTTCCCTACTACACATGCCTATAAGGAATGGAGGAGCGGCGAGAAGCCGTTCCTGTGGTTAAACGGAAAAGGTTCGCGATTTGAAACTCGGTGGAGGGCTCGTGGATAATACCATGACTATAGCTGGTGCTGGCAAGTCCGTCTTGGCGTTGGTACCCTCTTTTTTCGCACTTTAAGTCGGTACTGACCAAATCAGTGCTTCAACGATTGAAGATATTAGAAACACTCTGGAGGACGGAGAAACCCTTGTCTTCTTCTATTGCGATTTCGCGGATCAACGGTCAGCGACTGCGGCGGAGGTGATGCGGTCCCTCCTATCACAGCTCCTGCGTCACCTCCGTGATCGCGGCGTCGTCCCTGGAGATCTACTCAAGACCATCCTCGAGGAGAAATGCAGTGGCAGTCTATCGCTCACCGACACTATTCGTTTATGCGGCTTTGCGACTGGCGCCACGAAACATCTCGTGCCAAGACCTCTCATTGTCATTGATGCATTGGACGAATGTACAGATCTTGAGCTCCTCTTGAGATGTCTGCTTGCGTGGAACAAGGATGGAATGCAGCTCTTGGTGACAGGTCGACCACTCCAAATTATCAAGGACTTCTTAGGCAACCTTCCTTCTCTGTCCCTTGAGGACTCGGCCAAAGCGCTTGGATCTGACATCAACTTGCATGTCACCCAATCCATCGACTCCAGCCGATTCTTGGGAAGGCTTGATAGTGCGGTCAAGAAGTCGATCTGTGCGGTGCTGAATCGGAAAGCAGATGGAATGTAAGAGCCCATGTTGTTTATGCTCGAATCAACGACCACATCTCCCATTCTCTAGGTTTAAATGGGTTCAGTGCCAAATCAGCACTCTTGAGGAGTGTAGGACCCTGCGAGACGTTTGGGAAACGCTGAACAGCCTCCCAACCGGCCTCGAAGACACATACAAGAGAATTCTCCGCGCTATTGACGAACGGCCATTTGGAGCGACCTTGGCGCGGCATGCCCTGGTGTGGCTCGTCCTATCTCTGGAGCCCCTGCGATTCTGTCAACTGGCCGAAGCGCTCTCCATTGATGTTGAACAGCAAAAAATCGATCGTGAGGCAGGGCCTATGCATCGACATGCCCTCCTGGATGCGTTGTCGAGCCTGGTGATATATGACGAGCAGAGGGATGTCATTACCCTCTCGCATTTTAGCGTCAAGGTAAGCTGCAATTCTCGCCTTTTTTCAGTGAATTGACTACTATGTCTGGTCTCGTAGGAATACCTGATAGGAGCGGTTACTCGATCAAAGCTGCCGTATCATGTCAAACAGCAAGATGGAAACATCTGGATAGCTCGAGTCTGCATGTGCTACATCTCTCTGTACCTCTCCCAGCCCCAATGCACCACGGCTGCACAGCCCGAGCTGGAAGCATGGCCGATGCTGGGTTATGTGTTCTCTTTCGGCTTCGAGCACCTCGCGCACATCAATGGAGGGTCTATCCCGTTACTCCGGGCGCTCGTGAATCTCCAGTCGGCCATTCTACAGCATCCGCTGGAGTGGGATCGGTTGTGCGAGCTGCGGGAGGACGAACTCTGATGGCCATATCTCGGACCCACATGGCCATCTTCACAGCATGATTTTGTGCTCTACGTCTTGATCGCCCACGCCTCGAAGAGACTGCTTCAGACATTCCTCCCATTCCTCCTAAAACAGCTCCGCTCCAAGCCTAAGAACGGAGCTGTGACGAACCCCCTCGTATACGCGACCGACCTCCAGAAGACCGACCATGCAATCATTTTGCTCACACAACTCGGAGGCTCCCATGTTAATCTTCGCGGACTGGCTCTCGACGACTCTCAGGAGGTGTTGCCCATAGAGATCGCTGTCGAGCGTAACAACTATGTGCTGGTGGACAAGTTCTTGAGTACAGGTTGCTCCGTACCAGTGCTGCTCTTTGAGCGAGCCACCTGCATGCCATGGTGCAGCAGTCGTGTCCTTGCGAGGTTACTTGATGTCCACACAGCTACGCTGAGCGGAGACACGGTGCTTCATCTCGCAATGGGGTCATACTCAGAGCGAGATTGTTTAGAGACGGTTAAGATCCTCACCGACGCTCGATGTGATCCTCGGGCGTGTAATCAGATGGGTGAAACTCTCATCCATGCTGCGATTCGTTCTGGCTACGTCTCCGTCATGGAATATCTGCTTGCTCTCGATGTTCCACTTCCTCCCAACATCCTCTCCTTTGCCATCCAACAACCCTCGAGTGTGCAGATGATCCGCTTGCTCATCGCAAAAGGCGCAGATGTACAGAATGTTGCTGACGAGTATGACAACGAAGATAACGAAGATGATGAAGACAACGAAGACAACGAAGACAACGAAGACAACGAAGACAACGAAGGCGACGAAGACTACGAGGAGACGGTGCTTCTTCTCGTTATGGGATCTGAATCCTATTCCGAAGAAGAGCGCCTGGAAGTTGTCAAAATCCTAATTCAGGCAGAAGCTAGCTTTGGGGACACTGGAACACTCATTCTGACTGCTGTTGATCTCGGATATACCTCGGTGCTGGGATACCTACTCGAGCAGGGTGTGCCACTCCCACCCGAAATTTTGCTTGATGCTCTCGATCAAGAGCATAATATCCAGATGATCCGTTTCCTGGTCGAAAAAGGTGCAGACCTGCACACCGTTGGAGATGACGGGAGTACGGTACTTCAACTTGCACTGCAATATCAAGAAAGAGATTGTTTGGAAATAGTCAAGTTTCTCGTCGAGGCCGGTGCGAGTTTTGGGGATGACACGACATTCGTCGAGGCCACAGTTTGCTCAGGTGACACCTCCTTGGTGGCATATCTACTCTCGCAGAATATCCCACTCCTGTCCAACATTTTACCCACTTCTCTACAACAACTAGCTCCTCCAGCGATGATCCGTTTTCTGGTCGAGAATGGTGCAGACCTGCACACCTTGGCAGACGACGGGAGGACAGTACTTCAGCTTGCAATGCTATATTGGGAAGGTACTTGTTTGGAAATAGTCAAGTTCCTCATCGATTCCGGTGCAAGCATTGGGGACAGCACGACGCTCCTTGAGGACGCAATTCGCTCTGGATATTCCTCGCTTGTGAAATATCTACTCTCCAGGAATGCCACCCCACTCCCCTCCGGCATCCTACTCACTTCTCTGCAAGAACAATCTCCTCCCACGAAGATCCGCCTTTTGGTTGAAATTGGTGTGGGCACGCTTGCTGTTGCAGATGGTGGGAGGACGGTACTTCATCTTGCTCTACAATATGGGGAGGAGGACTGCCTGGAAATCATCAAGATCCTTATCAACACTGGCTGTGATCCCCGGGCATGCAATTCTTATGGCAGGACTTTCGTTCGCTCCGCAATGGACAGAGGATACATCTCGGTCGTCGACTACGTGCTTTCGCTCCGCATACCACTCCCTTCCGATATCCTTCTCATCGCACTAGAGCGATGCTCAAGCCTCCAGATCATCTCTTCTCTGGTGGATCAGGGTGCCGATGTGAATGTCGTCTCTGCCAATGGGGAAAGTGCACTCGATCTTGCCATGCAGCTGTATTCGGAACCAGACTTTTATGAGATATCCGAAATTTTCGGCAGTGCCAGGAATGGTTTCCGTCCCGCAAAGAGACGGAGATTGGAGCTCGAATCCTAAATGGAAGATTCGTGGTGAGAAACCCAGGTATGTGAGGTGATGCACCGGATACATGCATAGCGTACTGAATATTGTCCTGCACAGGCTCCATGCGCCTGGATCTATATTTTCCGTGCTCGCCCGGATTGCGGGACTTGATACAAGACGTACATGATGTATAGCCCACAAAAGTCCACCCATGCCTTACCTTGGCAGCTACTCGAGTCTTGGAGCTTCTTCACGTTTGACTGACTTTTTACACGTGTCTCTGTGTATTCCTAGAGCAAAATTTAATTGATTATCTCTTCCAGCTATATACTCACGAACCGTCCAATACACGCCTAGTACTGTGGACGGAGGCAGCGAGGACGCTTGGCACAATGAAGATGATGCCATGGGTGCGAGGGTCGTTGGGAAGTGGCACATGCTGAACCTACGAGCACTCTCAGGTAAAGGAGACTGAGGTCGTCAGCTTCATGGGGTGTAACGTGAGAGAGACATGACTGGTTATGACAGCGAATTCCTTTGAGTGCAGCGTAGGGAGTCCCGGTAAACATGGACGTTCGGCATTAATCGCAAAATCTCGTCGGTTACTCTCAAACCTATACACTATTTAGCCAGAATATCATACAACATACAAGCACGTCGGGTATTGACGACAATGTTAACCTGGCCATAGACAAATCCAGAGGAATACCTGATATTTTCGCTTTGATGCTTGGGATATAGACTTCGGGAACACCCTGAAAGCATAACTTTACATAAGATCTAACAGGTGGTACAAGGCGAGGACTCACCGAGACCTCCGTAACGCCATCGGTCTCCCCCGGCATACCCTCAAAAACGTCGAAGAAATCCTCATGTTACACAGAGGGTATTAATAACGGAACCAAGTCCGTGTACACCCAGTTGACATGATCCAAAAGCTTCCAAAAGTGAAAATCTTGCTCGCCGCAGCAGCTTCCCATAGTCCGCGTTGAAGACAAACTCGATACACAAATTGTCGGACAAGGGCAGATCATACACGTCCGAGGACCATTTCCCTGAGCAAAATCAAGACAATTTCAGTCACATTCTGATCCGTGCATCTAATTGGAATGCACACCAGTAATCGAATGTGGGAGATCTTGATCATGATTCATATTTAATGATATTACTTAGATCGTACCTTGCTCGGGCTTCCTCTTCGCCGGCTTTCGAAAGCGTTCTGCCTCTTTAGTTCCGAGTCCATCAAAGTCGCCGCGATCTCCTTGTCTCGTTCAGTAGATTCAACCGGCCATGCCATCATTCGGATGGAGGTGTGATTTGCGAGAGCTGCATACCCTTTCTCCGATGCCATTCTTCTGAAAAATAGATGACAGAGAAGAACTTGCAGGACGCGGATTCGGACGGTGCAGCAAATACAGTGGCCCAGGTGTAGTTCTCTGAACCTAAGTAGACGCCTCGGGAGGCGCTTACCGTGTGACTGGGAAGTGACTAGTGACTCGACTTCAAGTTGGACACACTCGACTACGAGACTCGAAGAAAAGTAAAGTGAGACTGAGTTGCAGGGGACAGCCATCGCTAGCCATCGCCAACACTGCTGACTAGACTGCCTTGAGACTGCCAGTATGTTTCCACGCTCAATCAACTAACCTGAATCTTCACTCCCACTGCTAGTCCGAGTCTCGTGGACGATGTCCAAGCGAAAACAGCAGGTATCGACCGCTCCAACTTCAAAACGGCGACGTGGAGGTAACTTTCCAGCTTTCGGTGCACCCACCGAAGACGATGCCTCTCTACTCTCGCAACCCAGCCAATTTCCTTCGGCCTCAGCTTTGTCGATTCGCGTGCTCCCTCAGCAGGATGCAGTACCTTCGTTATCCTCCCTCGCAGCTCGCAGCTTCGTCACACACCTCCACAAACTCGCGGAGAACGAACGATCGTGGACTTACGCCAGACATTGGTTAAAGATCCTGCCTGACGCAATAGTACCGAGATTGTTCTCTATGTTGCGATCCACCTGTCCAACCATCCTATCCCATGGATTCATCATATTGGTATTATTTCTTTGAATCGTTTAACATTCCATCCCTAAATCACGTCAAGTACTTCTTCCGCGGACCTTCCCTCGTACTTTCCAGTGCATTACCCGGCGTTCAAAGACAAACTATCATTTCTATCACAAAGAATCCCGCTTTAAGAGAACTTCGCTTGATCGGCTTCGACAAGTTTGATGACACGCTCTTCGCATCCATTCTACCATCCCTTCCCCTCCTCCGCATTCTAGTGCTCCGGTGAGGCAGACAACTCTCATCGCTTGGCGTTCTGACACCGTTCAGGGGGTGTTCCAAGGTTAGCACAAAGACAGCAGAAGCGATCGGCGAGGCTTGCCCGTCCTTGACTACTCTCAACCTCAATTACACGTCCGTCCCACCCGTGTCCCTTGTCACAATATTGAACAATTGCACGCAATTGGAGGTCCTCAAGGTCGCAGGCATCCCCAATTGGGTAAGTGAACATGGTGCCAACGCCGATTCCATCGCCAATCGGCCTGGTGTTTCTTGTTTAGACGGATGCAACCTTTGCAAAACTTCTCGCTGGACTCCCTCACGATCCCGACGTCGTACTGAGGAACATGAAAAATATCAAATTCCGCCAACTAGGTCTCTCTGAAACGTCCATCTCTTCTTTCATATCTCGCTGTCCCAATCTAACGCGTCTAGACGTCTCCTTCACTCGCGTTCGCCGTCTCCCACCATCAGCTATCTCCTTATCTCCCTCCCTCGAGAAACTCTCGCTCACGTCCACCGTACTCTCTAGCACCGACATCGTTTCCCTCATCGCCGCACTTCCCACCCTCCGAACACTCTACCTGGGCGCCC
>JBBPTG010000410.1:0-15418 GCA_038093975.1 Chalciporus piperatus | reverse complement strand
CTCGTCCTCTTGACGGACTCTCCTTTCCTTCCGCGAATATAGTATTCTGCTCCTGGTTTGGGGAGATTTGGCCGCGTTCATTCTGTTCTGACACGTTTAATTCTGGGGACAGAGCGACTCGGCAATTGTAAGACTCAAGACTAGGCTTGACATGCATCAATAAACTATTGATAAACAACTATGATCTTCGGAACTCTACAGCCTGATGGCAGAACTTAACAAAATGGCGAAACGATCGAGGAGCTAAGTCTAGTTAAGTAGGTTCGAGTTTCGTTTGCCTACCTCCAGGCCGAGATATTAAAGCCAATGTTATTTTGACGCGGCTATAAAGCTTCACGTCGCCGCAATCACGGATTGTTCCCATCAACGAGACGTTCATATCTCTCACCTGAAAAATGACAAACCCGCCTCTCAAGCCGTTCAACAACTGGCCAAACGACGCTGGGGTGAGTTGGCCATCTTCTATCACGTACGACGCGCTCAGTGGCCGTATGTTGCAGTTTGACGTCATTCACGAGGAGAAAGAGCCCGTAGAGCTCGAGGTCTCCGGAACCATTCCACCTTATGTCTCAGGTACTCTGTACCGAACAGGTCCTGGGGGACACCAAGTGAAAACCGACCAAGGCACTACATTTTCTATTCGTCACTGGTTCGATGGTTTCTCGCAGAATCATCGTTTCCAGATCATCCAATCCGGCTCATCCACGCGAGTTATCTACAATTCTCGTCTCAGCGTTGATCCGATAATCGAGTGTGTCAGCTTCTTCAAGAAGGTCATGGTTATGTTCGTCCCAGAGCAAGGGCCGCCACCAGAGAGCAACATCAGGGTCACGATCTCTGTGAATCCGCCGGGTCTCAGGGATGTGGATACGAGCGAAGGGAAGAAGGGCGGCCACGCGTCTGGTATCCAGTCTCTCTGGTTCAAGACAGATGCTTCGCAGCTCCGCGAAATTGACCCTGACACACTCGAGCCCATGGGTCTTGTCTCACAGACGGTCCTCCATCCTGAACTCACCGGTGTCTTCTCTGCCTCGCACCCCAAATCAGATCCTAATAATCTACCCCGGCCCGGGATGGCCATCCCGGAAAACCTCCTGTTCGGGCTGAAACGACGGTCCAACGTGATGGATGGACGTCGATCTCGAGCAAAGGGTTATGAGTAGCTTTTGACCATCTCTAGGGTGAATTGTAACCCTAAACCTAACCCTAGAATGTCCCGATTAGGACATTAGGGTTCCATAAAAGGCAATCCCCTGTCACCATATAGTCAATTGGTAGCTATATTTAGTATGTAGCATGGAGAAGGGGCTTCTGGGATGCCTGTGCACACACCAGTCATACACAGTGAGTGACAATGACTGTGTTACAGTTCATTACGGTTATCTCACCTTCACAGACACTTTTCGGACTTCAACGATTCGTTCCATTCGATCTTATCTAAACTCTCTCATCTTATCTTTCAGACACGTGCTCATTCACTTTCACTCTTTGCACAGTCGCCCCTTATGGTTATATTCATTCTCATGCACTGCTTTACCTTGACAGTTAATCTCCGTGCTGCGCATGGCTATGCCACAGCCTTTCACCTCATGTACTTCATCTCCGCTATCTCGGCTATACTTCACAGCCTCCTTATCTCGCTTCTATTCTCACATCAGAAAAAAGAATCTCCACTATAGGACAATATAGTCTGGTAGCAACTGTCGGCTTCCCCCAACTACATGATCTACATAACAGCCCCAATGTCTACAGATAGCTACATAGCTTGGGGATCTGTTTGCTCTGTCGAGCAATATAGTAGCTGCTAATGCCAACATATACAATATAGCACATGTTAGGGAACCAATGCAGAAAATAGCACGACATTGACTTTATAGCATGACTTAGACATTGACTTTATAGCACGACATTGACTTTATAGACAATAACCCTGACATCGCAATAAAGATCTACATATCAGTATTTTCGTCAGGCTAATCCTCTGCATCCTCTGCATCTTCCACATACTCAGCCTGATACTCTCCCTGATCATCCTCCATGCCCCCACCCTCGCCATCCTCCATATAGTACTCGACCTGTTCCTGATCATCATCCTCGACAGTGGCCTGATCCTCCTCCTCCGAGTCATCTTCACGATCCTCAGGCTCCTGCTCATCTTCGTCATCAGCAGTTTCCGCCATGCCATTCAACTGCCGATATTCGCGAATGCACGGTTCGGGACGGCCTTCTTTTCCTCGCTCGCTGTCACTGTCTCGACTCCGGCATTAACACTGTCATTGACGAATCAGTACACTTGCCGGACACTTCATAAATACATACCGTCCATTCATGAACACTTGCTTCATTAGAGTAGGGAGGAGTTTGTACTTTGATGTTGATTTCCCAAAATCAAATAGAGACTGGTCATGGCTTAGAAACACGTCGGCGTAGTCTTCCTCCTTGAACGCGATCCCTTTGCGTTTACCGGAAGTCCATTCGTCGATTGCGCACTCGATCTGTGGGCAAATGATTAGTCTGATTGAACTAACAATGAAAGAACTTACTGCTGTAAGTGTGAGAGCGAAGCCGACACGGGGAAATGGGGAGTAATACTTGGCCCAACGAAGGCCGTCATCACGAGCATTCTTGAATAAAACTTCGTTGATGACTTGTTGAATTGTGAAACGACTCAACTCAATCAAGAGCTAGCGCTATCATCAGACAACATGCCCTAGTGGAACCACATCAACTCAGTGACTAGAGCTGAGGATCAGACTAGGCAAGCAGGAGCGCTTGGCCCATGAAGTTCAAGAAGAGGAAACTCCAGGAGAACAAGACTGGAGAGCCAGTGCTTGTCAACCCGGGTTTATATACTATTGACAGTGTTTGTACATGTTGTGGCTAAACCTTAACTATATGACTAGTAAACCTTAACTATATAACTAGGTATGACTAGATATGAGTCATGGCGAGTAACAGCCAATAGCGTATATGACTAGTAAGCGAGATGAGTCAGCGTGAGTCAGTATGAGTCACGGTGAGTCATAATGAGTCAATAAGAGTCTGAGTCATGGTGAGTCAGTATGAGTCATGGACAGTGGGGAAGATGCACAGCCACGCACAGCCACGTTACGTAAGCGAAAGGCTAGACCTAGCTGATGTCAGCAGGTCACGTGATGTGATCTTGATAAGATAAGATAACAGAAAAGGGAGAGAAAGCGACTAAGTCCAAAAGTGAAAGAGAAACGTAGTAAGCGTAGTGAAGTGTAGGAAAGACTAGGATAAGGAACTGAGCGTTCGTAACACTACCTCCTCTCTATGGATCGTATTCCAGACGATCAAGACCTTGCAAAGATATCAACCTGTGAAGCAGCACGAACATTGTGCAATGAACAGTGATGATGATGATGATATCGAGAATCATGATGATGGGGATGGGTGGTAGGATTCTCAGAATCCGGAATTGAAATAGTTGAAATGCAAAACAGCATGTGATGATGACAACGTATCTGCGAGTGCGAGCATTGCGATAGTTTGCGAGCAACGACATTGCGAACGACAGCAGCGAAGGCATGTGAGTTCATTGTGATGATTGTTTCAACGATGGATGTGAATTGAGAGCAAGAGCGTAAAACATCACTCTTTATACCTTTTCGGTTCTCGGCACGGTTTCCAATCAATTGATATTTTCATCGTCAGTCTGACTCGTTCGACTGTCATGCAGTTGTAATTGTGACTCAAATAGAATTCTGAGTCATGCTGTGTAAGCGCAGGGTGAACGGATGTGTAGCGTGGGAAATTCTAATTGCATCCAGTGCAATGTCAAGAATAGACCTTGGTTTTCACGTGCGAGTAGATTTTGCATAGCTTTCAATGCGCAAGGCATTTCAGGTTTTGACCTTGTAAGCATGAATCAACGATGTAATTCACCTTGTGTTCGTCATGGGATATGGAAGCTTCAAGCGTATAGCGTTCCGACCAATCAGATTTGCGATTGCGTAAGGTTCTAACCTTGTGAGAAAGGTTTCCTTGGATTGTATTAACACGTTTCTCGAGTGTGTCAATGAGAATTGCAGCAGCGAGTGCTAAAGCGAGTGGTGATGAGCATGAAGATTGTGAAATCCTCAGAAATGCGCGTTCTCGGTAGAGATTTGGGTTCTTCAAGCGACTGCAGCTTGGAATTTGGGCGAGAGAAAGAGATTTTGAGCGAAGAAAATGATTATGGTTAACACCATTATTGTTCGTACCCTTGGTACTCTCTTGTACTCTTCACACTAGCGTGTTCATAGTGTGTCACTTGTCGTAACACTTGTCGTAACACTTGTGTCATTGCCATAACACTTTGTGTTCCTTGTGTCACTTCACGTTCCATTGGTGTTCATTGGTAACACATCTTCGTGTGCATTCCCGCAACACTTCATCGTGTCACTACCATTCCACTACCTCCTCTCTTTGGTTTGGATTCCAGACAAACCCTACGGAGAACCAAACCCTACGGTGAACCCACAGAGGAACTCTATGGTTCTTTGGCCCGGTCGGCCTTCTCGATACTCGATGGAAGTAGGAGTTTCATGTGATCTTGACAATCCCCCCAGTAAAAAAAAATTTCACGGTTTCTGTAGGTTTCTTCACAGATAACCGAAACGACGAGTGGTTTGGGATTGTTCGAGCGATGAGCGACAACAGCTCAATGGAATTCGATTCCATACTTCGAGTGCTTGAGACAGCAGTGAGGATTGATAGTGATGAGCGAAAGCAGCTCAATAGATTTGGATCCTAGACAATGCTATTCAAGTAGCAATGAGCAGAAACAGCTCTGTCGATTTGGATTCCAGACTACTCGGATTTCATGCACGTGGCAGCGGTGTGCGCAAGAGTAACTGAACGAGCGAAAACAGCTCGACGAATTTGGATTCCAGACAGCGGGCGGCAAGAGTTTTGGATTCCAGACACGTTCAGGGATAACACCCTAGTAGAATAGATACTAGTGACAGCGTTCTTGACGCGATGTGTCGGTGACAACGATGATAAAGTCGTAAAGCTGTCTTTCAAGCTTGCTGACGACGATAGGGACAAGGGAATATGCGGTGACAGCATACAAGCGAGTTTCAAGCTTTCAGTGATGTCCGTGAGGGACTATGTCTCGACTGGTAAACACAGTGTTCCGTTCCACTCGATGGAAAGGGGTAAAAACGCGACGCGGAGTACGATGATGTTCGACATCATGTTCGACAGTTGTTAACTCAACGAAAGCAGTTGAAGTGTCGTGAACGCGGTAAACAGAAAATCAAGTATCCAGTTCCACTCGATGGAAGGACAAAGAACGCGGCACGCTCATAGGCGGCGGGATTGCTCGACAAGTAGATACCTACTGTCAGCGATGACAAGGCGCGAAGACAGCGCAGGTACCCACTTGCGATCGACAGTTGAGTGGTGTACTGGTGACGAGACGACTAGACGATAACGATAAAGTCGTAAAGCTATCTTTCAAGCTTGTAGATGTCGATGGAGACGAAGTCGAGCGGCGGCGGCTCTTGCACGTGAGTTGCGATAACTCAGGGTATTGATCTTCTAAGTACTGCTAGAGTACTGCGTGTTGATTGTCCAAACCGGTATAGAAGACCAAGTGAGGTTCAACAGATCGTGAAGCTATCTTCATCAGGGAAAACCTCCCCTGGATAATTGCATAGAATTGTAGATAATCTCAGCTAATACTTGAAATTTTCGAAAAAACTTGAAATTTCATGAATTATCTGGAATTTGACCACCCCTGACTATGTATTAGTTGATATTTTATGATAATTCATGATGATTATATAGATAATTTTACTCTTGTAGTAGAGTGTACAGAAAGTGTACAGAAAAGTGTACTAAGTGTAGTCAAGATTGTATTAGGATTGAGTGTAGCTCAAGTGTATAAAAGAGTGGAGTGAAAGTGTAGTTAAAAGTGTGGGAAAGTGTACTGTGATTGAGTGTAGCTAAAGTGTACAAAAAAGCGTAGTGAAAGTGTAGGCAAGAGTGTGGGAAAGTGTAACTAGATTGAGTGTACTAAAGTGTACAAAAAAGCGTAGTGAAAGTGTAGTTACAAGTGTGGGAAAGTGTATTTGATTGAGTGTAGCTAGAGTGTACAAAAAAGCGTAGTGAAAGTGTAGTTACAAGTGTGGGAAAGTGTAACTAGATTGAGTGTACTAAAGTGTACAAAAAAGCGTAGTGAAAGTGTAGTTACAAGTGTGGGAAAGTGTATTTGATTGAGTGTAGCTAGAGTGTACAAAAAAGCGTAGTGAAAGTGTAGTTACAAGTGTGGGAAAGTGTAACTAGATTGAGTGTACTAAAGTGTACAAAAAAGCGTAGTGAAAGTGTAGTTACAAGTGTGGGAAAGTGTACCTAGATTGAGTGTAGCTAGAGGGTACAAAAAAGCGTAGTGAAAGTGTTGTTACAAGTGTGGGAAAGTGTATTTGATTGAGTGTAGCTAAAGTGTACAAAAAAGCGTAGTGAAAGTGTAGTTACAAGTGTGGGAAAGTGTATTGTGATAGAGTGTAGCTAAAGTGTACATAAAAGTGTACACGGGTAATTTTCTCAAGGGTCAAGCTGAGGTAAAATTCGGAGAAGGTACAATAAGGGTACAACTGAGGTTACATAAAGAAATTCCGAGAATGGCATACTGGACCCTTGCCGCCTGAGGTCAAGCTGAGGTCAGGCAAACAGTGATTTGAGGGTAACGAGAAAATCACGTGACGGGCGGTGGTAGAGAAAAAAACCAAAAAACTCGCCCAAAAAGACGGTACACGCCGGGCTCGAACTCGAGAGCTTACACATAAGCTGTAGTAAAGCAAGCATGCTAGACCACTACACCACAATTCCACACAAGTAGTTTGTCAATTAGTGGTATATATATAGTATCCTTTTGACTTGTCAAAATTTCGACACAAAAAGCCTATGCATGCAAGTCTGCTCCACAGCACAATTTTGAATTGAGTGTATGCTCTTCAGTTTTTAGGTACAGTTCACTGGGATAAATAATACATGCTATTCAGTCACTCTTGTCATGGGCCAGTGCCGAAGATTTGCAGGCAGTCTCACTGCTGCCTCAGCCTGATGCACAGTTGTCCCCACTCCGACCTCAAACTGACCTCAGACCCGCTTAGGTCACCTTGATATCAGACACGTTACCTCACTTTGATACATTACCCAACCTTATTGATATGTAACTCTGTCACTCAATTTCCCCATCACACATGCGTGATGGGGAAATTCCGAGAAATGTTAGGTATAGGATTAACCAAAATGGGCGTGTAGTCAAGAGTGAGGATAAATGAGTGTAGCTAAAGTGTGCAAAAAAGCGTACTAAAAGTGTAGTTAGCAATGTGGGAAAATGTACTGTGATTGAGTGTAGCTAAAGTGTACAAAAAAGCGTACTGAAAGTGTAGTCAAGAGTGTATTAGCATTGAGTGTGGCTGTGTACCAAAAAGCGTAGTGAAACTATAGTCAAATGAGTAGGACAGTGTAGCTAGATTGAGTGTAGCTAAAGTGTACAAAAAAGCGTACTAAAACTGTAGTCAAAAGTGTGGGAAAGAGTGTTGTGATTGAGTGTACCAAATGTGTACAATAAAGTGTACAAAAAGCGTAGGACAAGTGTACTGGAAAGTGTAGTAATCAGTCTATTGAAAGTGTGCAAAAAAGCGTACACAAGTGTACAAAAAGTGCAGTAGTTGTCTAGTGTAGGAAATCCTAATGAAATGTAGCCCCAATGTCCTAATGCTCGGACTTGACAAAAATCCGCGCGAGCAGGTCACGTGACCGTGTTGAACTCGCCGTGTCACTGTCACTGTCAGCCTTTGCTCACATTCCTCTTTCCACACCATAAACACGACTCGGAAATCACAGCCGGCGTGGCCTCAACAGCCCCGCCGGCCTCGACAGGTGAGTATTTGAGTATTCTTGCACCAACCTCGACACCCACTCACTTCGAACACGGCCGCGCGGGCTCTTTGCCTCACCACGTTCCATCACATCTCAACACAAGTCGGAAATCACAGCCGGCGCTGGCTCAACAGCCCCACCGGCTTCGACAGGTGAGCATTTTTCACCAACCTCGACACCCGCTCACTTCGAACACAGCCGCGGGCTCTTTGCCCCACCACCACCTTCCACCACATCTCTACACAACTCGGCTCACCCTCGACCTCAAAAAAAAACGGCCGGTGTGGGCTCAATAGCCTCGCCGGCCTCACTAGGTGAGTTCCCACTCACCCATCACCACATCCACTCACCTCGTCCACAACGGCTCAGGCCACCACCACCACCTTCAAACCCACCTCACCCTCATCTCGAACGAACGGCCGGCCGGCGTGGGCTCAATAGCCCCGCCGGCATCACAAGGTGCGTTTTGCGCACCCACTAATTCACCCGCTCACTTCACCAAGCCGCTCGGGCTGTTCGCCCCACCACTACCACCCCCCACCACCTTCACCTTTCACCCTCAACTTGTACAACATGGCAGATGTGGGCTCAACAGCCCCGCCGCCATCATGAGGTAAGTTTTTCATCACTCACCAACCCACCTGCTCAACTCACTCTCGCTCATGCCTACCACCACCTCCAGCTCACTCGTGTATGCCATCATCCCCTCATCTCACCATCACCACTGGTAGGTCCATCATCTCATCATCATCATCATAGCCCATCATAGCCCATCATTATTGTAGTGATAGATTAGTACATGAGATGTAGTAGATAATGCTGCCACTGGCAATATATATGATTTATCTGTCTCTATCCTTGCTTTGTGTGAAGTTAAATTGAAAGAAGAGCAATGAATGGCAGTAGAATTACTCTAGTAATAGTCATGAATTATCAAGTATTTGAAGTAATTCTTGATAATTATCAGGATGATCAGAGGAGGCTAGGAATTAGTTCGTAATTCATGAAATTGCGAAAATTGAGCTATTATCATATTTTACCAAGTTTTACCTGAAAATACATGGGATTTGATGCAATTATCCAGGGGAGGTTTTCCCTGATGTCTCTCTTCGCGGAAAAACTGCACCCTGACACGGACAACAACGAGCCCACACGCCCATCATACAGTAGCGTAGTCAAGTCTAACACACCCCCTACTCCCCACCCCCACATCGACACCATTCACAACCCCGTGGTCGCACCAGCCATCGCCAGAGCCGCAGTCAGGGAACGCCAGATCCTACTGCACCCCACAAGTGACCAACCTATCTTCGACACTTCCATGTCAAACAACGATGTTGCAACGAAGATCCAAGAAGCCCTTGATGCTGCCCGTCCTCCCTATGGACTCGCCACCAACCCAGAAGTCAAGGAATCCTACGCCTCCGCGGAGGAGGCATTATGATAGAAGTCAACGATCCAACGATAGCTGACTGGATCCGAGAGGCGGACACACGGGAAAAACTGGTCACCTTACTCGACGTCCAGGCGGTTATTAAAGACCGTTTGCACCAAATTCTAGTCCCCTTTCTCCCAATCCGCTCTGATATCACGAACAGGGCATGGCTAGACAACATCGAACTGGAAAACAACCTACGCAATGGCACTCTAGACAGCGTACGATGGGTCAAACCTGTCGAAAAACGCTCGCCCAACCAACGAGTCGCACATGCAGTATTTTCCTTCTACGACAGAGAATCAGCTAACTCCATTATCAGAGATGGGCTACTCGTTGGAAAGGAAAGATTGCACCCTTGGAAGGAACGGCGGGAACCCATCCGCTGCGCCAAATGCCAGCTTTGGGGACACATCGCCCGAAACTGCAAATCCATGCATGACGTCTGCGCCTTGTGCGGTCACTTACACAAGACAGAACAATGCAATGGGCAAGAAAGTACCTTCTGTACGAGCTGCAGCGACGACAGGCACGCGAGCAACGACCAAAACTGCCCAACGTACATCGCAAAGTGTAACGAACTTAACGCTAAGCACCCCGAGAACCTCATGCCATACTTCCCTACTCACGAGACGTGGACCCAGGTGTCGCTCCCGCCGAAACGGCTACTGAGAAAGGAGCTGACACCCGCCCCCAAAAGCCGTCTCGCCCATTACAACAACCGCCACTTCAGCAGTCCACTCTGAACTTCAGATCTGGACCTAACAACCACAAAGCAGGCTCGCGCGAGGGCAACAGCCGAGCTACGCCAGCTACCTCCTCCAACTCTATCCCCATCCATCAACAACGCCCGACCACTACCAGCCGCCGGGGGTGCAAAGACAACCGCGTTCCTCGCGAGCCCCCGCTAATCGACCTAAGCCCGTCACAAACCACACTAGATGGATTCATTCCGAGCTCCACCAAGCACCACCCCACTCCCTCACCCGCCCTGACCCCCTTATCCCTAGCACGCTCGCAATCCATCGACGATATCCACCTATCATTACTCATCTAATGAATAGTACAACCAACAACAACAACACGACGGCACTACGCATCTGGCAGCAAAATCTCAATACCTCGCACTTCGCCCAACACTCTCTTCTCAACAGTATTAACCCCAAAGATTGGGAGGTCATCGCTATTCAAGAACCCCACATCAACTTCCTTAAACTGACAATATCCAGTCGACAATACCACGCCCTCTACCCTACCCCACACCGCAATGACGGAGCCCCCCGCAGCCGAGTGGTAACGCTAATATCCACCCACATAGCACCAGAAACGTGGTGTCAACTCCCATTTCCATCCTCGGACGTTGTCGTTGTCCAGTTCAAAGGACCTTACAGTCTTTGCACAATATTCAATATATACAACGACGGTGAGTCTCAACGCACCCTGGAAACGTTAGACAAGCACTTGGAAGAAAACATACAGGTCATCAAACCTAGCATTAACGATCATATGCTCTGGCTCGGCGACTTCAATAGGCACCACCCAATGTGGGAGGAAGAGCGCAACTCCCATCTACTCACCAACGCCTACCTCGACGCCGCTGAGCCGCTCCTGCTACTCCTAGCGGAGCACGGAATGCAGCAAGCCCTACCAAAGGACATGCCCACCGTGACGCTCCAAGCGCTCGCCACGAAAAATTGGACCCGCCCAGACAACGTTTTCTGCTCTGAAAACACCTGCCCCTCTTTCCTCCATTGCTACACTCAACCACGTCTACGGGACTGCACAGATCACGTACCTATAATCTCAGTCCTAGAACTCGAAGTCCCAAAAACTGAAATATCCCCCAAGCGGAACTTCCGAGAAACGGACTGGAAGAGCTTCAACGAGTCCCTGGCGCTCGAGCTGGCTACGTTCCCATCCAATATCCCCATCGTAACTGACGCAGAGTTCCAGACAGCGACAAAAGGCATGACTCAGGCCATCCTCACGGCGATAGACAAACATGTCCCGATGAGCAAGCCATGCCCAACGTCGAAGCGCTGGTGGAATCACGACCTGACGGTCCTGCGAAAAGAGGTAAACAGGGCAGCGGCAGAGTCATACAAACACAGGGCCTTTCAGGATCATCCCACCCACGAGGCACACCGGGTACTTCGGAACAAGTACTCGGAGGCCATCAAACTAGCCAAAAAAGACCACTGGATGGACTGGCTCGAGAATGCGACCTCAGACGATATCTGGGTCGCGAACCGCTACCTAAATACAGAGCTGGGAGACGGCGGGCCATCTCGCGTCCCCACACTAGTTTCCAAAGCGCCTGACAGGCAGCGGCTAGAAGCCAGAACGAACGAGCAGAAAAGCAACGTTCTAGCTAATCAATTTTTCCCTCCGCCACCACTAATCTCCTCCGTACCAGATGACTTCGAGTACCCCATCCCCGTAGATGACGTGGGCCCGATCACTCGAGAGCAGCTCTCAAGGAGTATAGCTAAGCTGAGCCCTTACAAGGCGCCCGGCCCTGACGGCATTCCCAATGTCGTCTTCAAGCAGTGTTCAAAACTACTAATTCCGCATCTCCTTCGCATCTTTTCTGCCTCCTTTCTCCTTAAAGCCTATTACTCCCCTTGGAGAGACTTTACCACTGTAGTCCTGCGTAAACCCGGACGCCCGGACTACACAGTTGCCAAAGCCTATAGACCTATAGTGCTGCTGAACACCACAGCTAAACTGCTAACGGCAGTAGTGGCTGACCAGCTTTCCTTTTTACTAGAAAAGCATGACCTACTACCCTCCACACACTTCGGAGGCAGGCCGGGAAGGTCTACGACCGACTCGCTCCACCTCCTTGAGGCAGTCGTCAAAAACGCGTGGCAAACAAAAAAGGTAGTCTCGGTGCTCTTTCTCGATATCGAGGGTGCATTTCCAAATGCCGTAACCACCTGCTTGCTACATAACATGCGCCGCCGACGCATCCCAGAGCGCATAATAGCCTTCACCCAAAGGTTGCTCGTGGGCCGACGCACCCAGCTCGTCTTTGATGGTCATACCTCAGAGTGGATTCCGATTACCAACGGAATCGGGCAAGGCGACCCCCTCTCAATGGTGTTGTACATAATATATAACGCTGACCTTGTAGACATTGCCAAAGGCAACAAAGAAAAGACCCTCGCCTTCGTCGACGACACCGCCTTCATGGCAATCGCTGACACCACCCAAGAAGCGCACAGGATCCTACAGGACATGCTCGAGCGAAACGGGGGCGGCTTCGACTGGTCTCGCGACCACAACTCTAGATTTGAGACCTCCAAATTTGCGCTAATCGACTTTACCCCCCAGAACAAAAAGACCGCATCCCCATCAACATACGCGGCTCTATCATCACGCCCACCGAGTCTCACCGCTTCCTAGGGGTCATAGTCGACGAGGCACTCTGCTGGCATGCCCAAGTCATTCACGCCGTCGGGAGAGGCACGGCCTATGTCATGCAACTACGTAGACTGTCCCTCCCCTCAAAAGGAGTCCCCCTCACCCTCATGCGCCAACTATACACTTCGGTGGCCCTCCCGAAGATGCTATACACGGCGGACATCTGGTTCACCCCGCTTTACACGGGCTCAGGGGACGAGATCACACGAGGATCAGTAGGAGCAGCGAAAAAACTCGGTAAGGTCCAACGCCTCGCAATGATCAGTATCACTGGCGCCTTTCGATCCACAGCGACAGATGTGTTGGAAGCACATACAAAACTGTTACCCATCGAGATGCGGATTCAAAACCTTTGCCACCGAGCGGCCATCCGACTCTCATCTCACCCCTCCTCCCATCCCATCCATAGCCTAGTAACACGGGCAGCAAAATGCTTCGTTAAACGCCACAAGTCAGCCCTACATCATCTAACCCACGCCTTCGCCATAAACCCCACATCCCTCGAAACCCTCCAACCCGCTCGTCGCCCGCCAAATGAAACCACTATCTACTCAACATCAGCAACACTGCAAAAAGTCTGAAGTTACTGGAATGACTGGATCAGTTAAACCAGTACGCCAGTTGCTCAGTTGCCCAGTCATCCAGTCAGCCAGTCATTTCAGTAATCTCATTAGTTCATTAGCCCAGTCATGAAGACATTTCAGTTGTCTCAGTGGCCCAGTCATCCAGTCATCCAGTCATTTCAGTAGTCTCAGTTATCCAGTTATCCAGTTATCCAGTTATCCAGTCATTTCAGTAGTCCAGTGGTCCAGTGGTCCAGTCAATCCAGTCATCCAGTCACTTCAGTAATCCAGCCAGTCCAGTTATACAGTCATCCTAGTCATCCAGTCACTCCAGTAATCCAGTCACTCAGGGGTCCAGTAATCTAGTCACTCCAGTAACCCAGCCACTCAGGGGTCCAGTAATCCAGTCACTCCAGTAACCCAGCCACTCAGGGGTTCAGCAATCCAGTACCCAATTACTATTTCACTATATTTTACAATTATTTCACACTTTATGTAGTTCAGGAGTTCAGGAAAAATGTGAAATATATCTGTCTAACTAGTACATGTATTGTGCTACAGTGGAAAGTGGTGGTGGGGCACGAGTGGCTATGTATCATGTT
Organism: Chalciporus piperatus; assembly: GCA_038093975.1. Classification (NCBI taxonomy): domain Eukaryota; kingdom Fungi; phylum Basidiomycota; class Agaricomycetes; order Boletales; family Boletaceae; genus Chalciporus; species Chalciporus piperatus. Next base: position 1,493 of record JBBPTG010000410.1, on the reverse strand, counting down.
CGAGGTGAGGATGTGGTGGTGGGTAAGCGAAAACTCACATAGTGAGGCCGGCGGGGCTGTTGAGCCCTCGCCGGCCGTGTTTGAGTGGGTGTTGAAGGTGGGAGGTGGTGGTGGGGCACGAGCAGCTATGTAGCATGTTCGAGGTGAGGATGTGGTGGTGGGTAAGTGAAAACTTACCTAGTGAGGCCGGCGGGGCTGTTGAGCCCTCGCCGGCCGTGTTCGAGTGGGTGTTGAAGGTGGGAGGTGGTGATGGGGCACGAGCAGCTATGTTTGAGGTAAGTGGATGTGGTGGTGGGGGAGTGGAAACTCACCTAGTAAGGCCGGCGGGGCTGTTGAGCCCTCGCCGGCCGTGTTCGAGTGGGTGTTGAAGGTGGGAGGTGGTGGTGGGGCACGAGCAGCTATGTTTGAGGTAAGTGGATGTGGTGGTGGGGGAGTGGAAACTCACCTAGTAAGGCGGGCGGGGCTGTTGAGCCCTCGCCGGCCGTGTTGTTCGTGTTGGTGTTAAGGTGACTCGGTGGTGGTGGTGGGGGTGGGGGAGACTCGAGTGGCTGTTGGTGAGATGAGTGGGTGGGTCAGTGAGTGAGTAGAAACTCACTTGCATTGCCGGCAGGGCTGTTGAGCCCTCGCCGGCCATGTTGCTGTTGTTGTTGAGGTGTGGTGTAGTGGTGTGAGACAGACTCGAAGAAGTGGCGCGGCAAGTTCAACTTGGTCACGTGACTTTTTCGCGCGGATTTTTTGTCAAGTCCGAGCATTAGGGAAATGTAGCTACACTTTATTAGGATCTCCTACACTAGATAGCTACCATATTTGTTGTACACTTGTGTATGCCTTTTTGTACACTTTCAATAGGTTTGATCTCCACATACTTTGCTACACTTTTAACTACACACTTACTGCGCTTTTTTGTACACTTTTGCTACACTCTAACCTAATACACTTTCCCACACTTGTAACTACACATTTACTACGCTTTTTTACACTTTTGCTACACTGAGTCTAGCCACAGTTTCCCACACTTGTAACTACACATTTACTACGCATTTTTGTACACTATTGCTACACTCAATCTAGCTACACTTTCCTACACATTTGATTCAAGTTTTACTACGCTTTTTTGTAACACTTTGCTACACTCAATCACTACACTTGTAACTACAACTTTTAGTACGCTTTTTTGTACATTTTAGCTACACTCTATCACTACACACTTTCCCACACATTTCACTACACTTTTAGTACGCTTTTTTGTACACTTTTGCTACACTCAATCTAGCTATACTTTCCCACACTCTTGACTACACTTTTACTACGCTTTTTGTACACTTTAGCTACACTCAATCTAGCTACACTTTCCCACACTTTTACTACACTTTTACTACACTTTTTTTGTACATTTTGCTCACTCAATCTAGCTATACTTTCCCACACTTGTAACTACACTTTTACTACACTTTTTTTGTACACTTCACTACACTCAATCCTAATACCCTTTC
>JBBPTG010000409.1:0-15554 GCA_038093975.1 Chalciporus piperatus | reverse complement strand
TTCTCGGCTTCGACAAGCCCTTTGACTGCTTGCTTGTGTTGTCTCTTGAGACTCTGAGCTACAAATCCGAGGCGTTAGGCGATCTGTCATTACAGAATGCAGGTCACCCACCCATCCTTATCATTTTGACAGTTGAGTCGGCCATTTGGAGTCCAGCATTCGTCTGTACTGCCATTTCTTGTGGATGTATCGAAGCGGCTGTCTTGGTTTTTAGGAAGGCAACCGCAACCGGACCGATTTAATTAATTAATTGTTCATTTGGACCCGAGGTTTATAGTTGCAACTGGTTGCACCGGTTTTTCGTTTAGCGTGGTTTTAAAAATAGTGTCAGCGCCTTGGTTACAAACACGTGGGAAATTACGGTCGTGAGTATGATCATTTTAAAACAGCATGCTGATATTCAAATGTATCATCAATAGCATAAGTCAAGGCAGCATCGTGGACTCAATTGCCAATGCAGACTGACAAAATATACACTCCTTAAGACACATACATGTGTATATTTTGTCAGTCTGCATTGGCAATTGAGTCCACGATTGATCTTGCCTTGACATGTAATTGATGACATTTGAGATATCAGTGCAAAAAACATGCTGTTTTAAAATGATCATATCTCCACGGCGTGTGAACCACTTTGCTTGACCCAGAGACCGATTTGTAGCCAGGAGCTGACACTATTTTTAGTTCCTCCCACGCTAAGCGAAAAACCGGTTGCAACCGGTTGCAACTGCAAAATACCGGTTTTTATCGGTTTTGGTCCGGTCCAAATGAATTAATTAATTAATTAAATCGGTCCGGTTGCGGTTGCCTTCCTAAAAAGGCAAAAGACCGGACCGGACCGGACTTTTAAACACTAGTGTCCCCATCCACAAGGGGAATGAGCAGCCCTCACAGACGGGAATTGCTGGACTTCCAAATGGCCGACTCCAACTTTGTCAAAATGATAAGGATGGGTGGGTGACCTGCATTCTGTAATGACAGATCGCCTAACGCCTCGGATTTGTAGCTCAGAGTCTCAAGAGAAAACACAAGCAAGCAGTCAAAGGGCTTGTCAAAGCCGAGAAAGCTTTCCAAGAGTTGGATGATGGCATTCCAGAGGCGGAAAGAAATGAGTGGCAAGCTTTGGAAGATCAGGCTCACAGAAAGAGAGTGAAGGACCCGACGGCCATGGACGTCTACGAGGTGCATTTGAAAAAAGGTTTGTGGCCAGTCCTACTGAGCCGAACAGAGTCTATCAAATTGATTGGAAGCCCAGCACCATCGGCCAAGGCAATCGAGCTTCAGCTGCTACAGAGTAGTCAAGGTGGCAGAAATCAGGCAGTGTCATTGATCGCACGCGGTATGCAGCTACAGGAGATGAAACTCGGTTGGGCATCAGAGAGCCGCAGGCTTCCGATTCGGCCGACTGAACAACAGCAATTGGTGATCGCCCGAAAGAAGGAAAGGTTGGCTGGGCTTATCCATGCTTTTATTACAGAGACAGCCGCATTCTGGGGGGATGTGGGAGAGTCAAGCGATCTGGACAACGATCTAGAGCAAGAAGCGACCAATGCGGCCGATGACGAACTCTGGGAGGATGAAGATCAGAGAGATAGAGCATTGGCTGACGTTCCAGATGTTCCTTTGCCATCGACCCTCGGCTGGAAGTTTTGCACTGCGCATGGGTTGCAGGATGTGGGAGACAAGGAGAAACAGTTGCGGATAGGCCAAGCAAACGACGCCCTCCATGAAATTCGTCTGGGTCTGGCAGACAAGGCAGTCCTCTTTCGGACCGAGGTCAGGCATGCTGGGAGTTACACCATGACAACACGGGCATGGTCAAGGGTGACCATGGTCGAGAAAACAGTGAAAAAGAATGTGGCCATTTATCGAGCAGCCAGGAAAGCATTACAAGACTTGGACGCTAGCCAGGAAGACTTGGAGAAGTATCAGCCAATCAGCAAGAAAGACTTGAAGGTGTCAACGGCCATGAGCAATCCGAATGCTCGTGGACATCGAGATGATACCCTCGCTTGGTTCTGGACCATGGATATACCGAGGGACGTGGTCATGAGTAACTGGATGTCCGAATGTGAGAGTGCTTCTCTGCTTCTCAACTCGGCTGAATCTCTATGCTAGTCTATCGGGTGCATTGGCTCAGAGCAAAGGCCCAAAGAGATAGATGGAAAGAAGAAACTGAGCTTTTGGTTCAAGAAAAGGTTTGGACCGCGAACTTCTTTGCTCATAAGGCAGGCGATTGGAGCGAAAAAGGGAACAATGCGAAAGAACAGGGAAGGGTGGGAGCCGGGGCATATGCAGACAGACAGAAAAGGATGTATGCCAGGCTCAGAGATCATTGTCAGGGTTAGTTCAAGTACTGTGGACAAGATTTTCTACGTCATCTACATTGACCCAATCTACATCGAAGACGTTCATGGCCTGTTGAACGTTCTCCCTCATGTAGTATGCCAAGCAAACCCGACTTCCTTGAACCACAGGAACTCCATGCCGGATGATCCGCCCAGAAAATGCTACCACGGTGCCTGGAGGATAATGAAGGGTCATGCCGAGCGTAGGCAGCTCCATTGTTAAGCCAGGATCATAGTCACCAAAGGATGCCAGCAGATCTAACCCCTGTGACATAGATCCCGAGTCTCGATGCAAAGGAGTGGCTCGATTGACCATGACCGACAATGGCATTGAAGACCGAGCCCCACTGCCTCATGATGGCAGTCATCTCCGTGCGGCCGCTCGTTAAGGCCCATGTGGCCAACCTTCCCTGAGCCACCCTTGCAGATTGGTAAGCCCTGGGATGCATAATACTGTAGGCGGCCGAGAGGATCGAGTTTGGGACCAACATGTCTTCTAACCAAGCCGCAAGGCTCGGGTCTGCTAGGTTGACAGACGGCGCTGGACTTGAGTTACTGGCCTGCAAGAGATCAGGTCGTTGAATTGAATAAATCAAGGTGAATTGGACATACATTATGAGCTTGGGGAAACCAGCCAGGCGAGATGTTCAATGACCCCTGGAATGCAGCTTCCTGGGAAAAGAGGGCATTGGCTGTCCGCCAACCATGACGCGATGACAGCGGGGTTGTGATGGTGGATTGGAGAAGCGGTTGGATTGCAGGCAGAGTGTTATGCACCCATGACTAGGCAGCCGAGTGAGGCTTGAAAAGACACATTCAGCAGACTAGGCCTACCTGAAATTCGGAGGTGAGTGGTGATGGGAGATACCAAAGTAGGATGCGGCCAGCTTGATCTGTGACAATGCAAGGCGAATCTATGAAAGTGGTCGGAAGGGAGGGAAGCCGCTCGGAAATCCTTTGTTCGTGATCTGGATTTATGCCAGACTCGATATATCCTAGAACCGATGCAAGTTGTTCTGCTTGAATATCCAGGCGGACTGCGGCCGAACATCAGCTGCCTGAATGGCCTTTCATGGATAATAGCTTGCCTGGACGGCTGAAGGCTGAAACCATCGCAACCACCATGCGTTCGGCCTCAATGACAGCATTAACAGGAATTTGAACATCTGGCAAGACAGGTTCGGTGGTTTGATTGCGGAAGCGCAGCACCTCCTCCCGAAAACGTGCCTGGACATAGGTTGCCAACAGATCGTTGAGATAGAGGGCGAAGTTGGTATCAGTTAATTCCTCGGAGGTAACATGAGGTGGGTCCATAGTGAATCAAGGGAGTCGTGGTGTAACCCTCGACAGATAGGTAGAAATGGGAGTGTCTGCGGGTCCTTCGGGTCGGTTCCTCGGCTCCAATTGGCTATCAATATCCGGCCGACGCTTTGGGAATACATCCATGACAGGCGTGGGAAACCCATGTGCTTGAACTCTGGAGCAAAGATAGCCTGGCCGAAAGTCAGCCTTCTCCATCAAACATCTGATGCTCACTAAAGTTGAAACATACACTTTGTTGGTGTACTTCGGCTGTAGATTACAGGCAGCCATTGGAGAGGCAGGACAATGGCCTCCTGCAGCAATGGTCTCCCTGAGGGAGGAAGTGGTGAGTATGGATTTGCACACTTCCTGCAGGATTGTTAACAGCCAAACAATAGGCTGTAGTGAATCGGTTGATGGCATACAAATCAATCGCTCACAACGAGCTGCCACACATCCCTCTGTTGGATCGGGTCATCTTGCTGATTATTGTGAGCGATCTAGAGGATGGCCAGCTCTGCCAGGAAATTTCAATGACACCTGGGAGCCAATTGCATATAATGCAACAAACATCGCTGAGGTGCGGCCGAGCATTGTCGGCCATGGATTTGCAGCACAAGTGGTGGTTAGAAGGCAGCAACGGCTTGCCTGCTGACTATCGTCGGCAGGAGTTCAGGGACTTCATCGGGCCGGCAGAGGCTTTCTTCGGGGTGAGTTACCAGAAGTATCTTGGGTTAGCACCATGGGTACTCAAAATCTGGAATAGGGACCACTCGCCCTTGCTCAGAATGCTGATAATAGCTCTGGGCTTCAGGGCGACATCGACGAGATGCAACAGAGCTTGCATGGGCAATTCATGGAGGCAGCCATGACTTTACGAGAAATGAATAGGAGCTTGGTGCTGACATGGAACAGGGCGAGAGGGTTGATAATGCTCACCCAATGGATTCGTGAGCAGGAGGGTAGAACCCATGCAGAAGAGTCTGGGGATAGGTAGAATATTCTACATATGCCAGCCGAAGGACTTGTACTCCAGCCGAAATTCGTATCACAGTGAGCAAATGCAGCCGGCCCTGATAAACACTCAACATTGAGGAAACCTAATATTACAGTACATTGTAGTCGAAATGCACGATGAGAATGAAACATAATCATGAGCATGTATCTAAGAAGCATAACAAAGTATTCTGCAAAGATTGTGAGCCGATGAAGAGGAGAAGTAACTAGCTGACTCACAATGGTTCCTCGGCCGCTTTCTCAAGCTGGTGGGCAGGGTCTGTGTAGGGGTGGACATACTACATGGCAGACCCTCAGCAAGGCACCAATGACAAGGTCAAGCCAATGAGCCTCCATTGCACAAGAGCTCGTCGGCTGCCTCACACTGTTCACATAGCTCTCTACTTTGAACCTCCATTCCCAATACAGCCTCAAGGCCCCTAGGCGGCCATAGGTTCGATGGTCCAGCGAGAGGGAGATCAACAGGTGACCGAAGAATCGGCCGAGGGGTTGATGGGCCCATGGGAGCAGGGGGGGCCGGTGGGTTGGCAGCAGAGGCCAACCCTGAGACGCGTGACGCAACTATGTCCAGTGAGTCGCGGATGGCGTCCAAGACAGGTGGGGAAAATGGGGAGGCACTGGGAGACATAATGCCTGCAGTCAGCTAGAGGATGATCAGTCGAATGATAGACGATCTGAAGAACAGCTTTGTACCGCTGCCTGCAAAACCATGTGTGCCCAGGTGCGACGATGGGCGAGATCATCGATCTCCCTGAGCTGTGGGCGAGCAAGATATTCGAGAGCATTTCGGCTGCTAGAGGGGTCCATGGCGACGTTAGATATAGATTCAGAGGATTGGAAGGCGATCTGAATCATCAGTCGGCCGTCAGGATTGGCCAATGGAGCTGGCTGGGCAAGGGTGAGTCTGGACCTCGGGAATCAATTAGGGTCTTTGATTGATTGATCAGAGCTTCTTAGTGATTCCGGAGTATGCCTAGTGGCTTGCTTTGGATCAGCCCATGCCTACTCAAGGACAAGGTTTGCATTACCCTGTTCCTACATATTTACAATCAATGCATCGGCCCATCCCTACCTAGTGACACTGATTGCATCGGCCCATCCCTACCTAGTGACACTAGGTATATCGGCCCATTCCTACGCATTGAGGCTCAATGCATCGGCCCATCCCTACACATTGACTCTGATTGCATCGGCCCATTCCTACCTAGTGACAATAAGTATATTGGCCCATTCCTACCAATGGACTAACTTTACATCGGCCCGCCCCTACCTAGTGACAATAGGAATATCGGCCCATTCCTACACATTAAGGCTCAACCCATTGGCCCATTCCTACACATTGACGCTGATTGCATCGGCCCATTCCTACCTAGTGACAATAAGTATATTGGCCCATCCCTACACATTGACACTGATTGCATCGGCCCATTCCTGCCTAGTGACAATAGGTATATCGGCCCATTCCTACGCATTGAGGCTCAATGCATCGGCCCATCCCTACCTAGCGACACTGATTGCATCGGCCCATCCCTACCTAGTGACAATCGGTATATCGGCCCATCCCTACCCATTGAGGCTCAACCCATTGGCCCATTCCTACACATCGACGCTGATTGCATTGGCCCATCCCTACGCATTGAGGCTCAATGCATTGGCCCATTCCTACACATTGAGCCTCAATGCATCGGCCAATCCCTACACATTGACACTGATTGCATCGGCCCATCCCTACACATTGACACTGATTGCATCGGCCCATTCCTACACATTGAGGCTCAACCCATCGGCCATGCCTGCTGTAGGAGACATGATTCAGTGGCCAATGCCCACCCCTAAACATTTCCTGCATCGGCCGCTCCCTACACATGGAGGGTTTACACATCGGCCTATCCCTATTTTCTATGGGCCGAACCCTGATGCAGGCAGGACTGGGTAATTAGCACCGGTCGGCCGGGTCCTACCTCATAGAACCTTTGTGTTGGCCATTCCCACTGCCAGGGCACAATGGTACATTGGCTGATCCCTACTCTACGTGTACATTCTATTACTAGCCGATCCCTAACCTAGGTGACCATACACCAGCGGCCAATCGTTAGCCGGCCAGTAGAGCACGGCCTAATTGGTGATCAGCTGGCCCTGGATCAGGGTACAAATGGACTACGCTATGTGCGGCGGGAACGACGGGACCAACGGGGGGACTCTGTCTCGCTCGTTGGGGCATTCGCACGACCGGGGACGCGGTGGGGGCACGGGTGCCCCCTAGTACCTAGATTAGATTTGTCCTACATAGGGTAGTCATACCCCACACGGGACAATAATTGATTTAAAATAAAAAAAAAAAATTTAAGGCCATAGCGGCAAGTACACCAATCGAATTGCAGCGTGTCTGGACTTTCACGATTCCCCGAAGATTAGGCTTCAGCGAAGCGCACATGGCGTTGGTTGTGTAATCACTGTCAATGAAGATGTAACCAGGAAGTTGCAAGGTACTGACATTCCCGAGTCCGAGCGATGGCCACAACCAGCCGGAGCGATGTGGGGAGGAACCGGGTGTCTGAAAAGATATATGAGAACACTCCATTCAATCAACTCGCTCATAGCAACGCACCAAGATCGACTGCCAGAATCTCTTCGAGTCTGGGTATACCCGTTCCGGTGGAGTTCGCGCCGAGTTGCTGAATGACAATCTTTTGCTCGTGCCCTGGCAGATGATTCACGGGTGAGAAAATAATGAAATCTTGGTCTACGCACCACACTCCAGTAGATGGATCAGAAAATCCATGGCATCATTGAAGTCAGAGTGCCAGCGTACATTCTTAATATACAATTTATTTTTCAGCCTCGTGTAGTAGCGTTCGATCGGGTGCACACACGGTCTGTTCATCAGTCCATCGAGTTTATTCATGAAAGCTGTGATGCAATCAGGTGTCAGGTACTGCTCTCGGAGTACCTGGGGTCTTGCGAGTGCTCGTAGCACAATAAAGTCTGCCCCTGCAAACCAATCCGGCGTGATCTTGGGGAGCCACCTAATTTGAGCTGGCAGTGAGACATCGTAAGTCTGCTCCCTCGATGCAAGCTATACCAGAAATGAGGAACCAGCAACCCGCTAAACGGACTGACTCACAGGTTTCAAAGTGCGCGACAACTGTGGCGATATCGGTTCCCCCGTGTTCAAGGTCCTCAGATGACGCACTCGTGTTTTCCTTCAACCTCTCGAATGATTCCTGCCAGGCAGGCAACTGCCTAAGCCACATTTTGCCTTCCCCCAGAGAGAATAAAAATTATGCTTTCGATAGAAGAAATGAACCCACTGAACCGTAGCAGAGTCATGAGACTGCTATTGACATCGGGCACGCTACCTTTCTCCGAGTCCATATTAGTATTTGACGCCACCTCAAGGACTTCGGCATCCAAGAGTCCCGTTTGTCACACCAGGCTGTCCGTCATCGGGACGTGAAAATTATCCCCTAGGATCATTCTTGGTCTACACAGGTTAGCAAACATGACTGTGACGTGTATCTTTTGACCAGCGACGATACGGCGATGTTCCAGGGGATTTAGCCTAAAATTTCAAGATTAGGGACTAGAATTAACCTTGCCACACACACCGCACCTCCGGACAAACAAAACTGCATTTTTAGAATAGCACACACCATCGGGTACCCATTTCGGATTGACTGGATTTAATTTGAGACCCTTGTCGGTCGCTTCGCGATACATCCATAACAGGGCACATTCACGTCCTTGAAGCTTAATCCCCCCCAGTATCAAGGGTAAGTCAATTAGTTCGTTTGGTCGAGGAGAGCAAAATGATACATACAAGTCAAAGTGATGTCCTTCAAACCACACTTCCTGGACATCATTTGGTGTGAGATCGTCGTTATCTTGGCTGCGAGAACATGTTCTCGGCAGTACCAGATACTCCGGAGAGAAGATCACCCGATCTTCGTCGATAGCGAGGGCATGTCGAAAATGACAAGCGTGTGCCGCAGATGAAATAGGAAGCCTTGAGTCCCAGCGCTGTTCATTCGGGGACAGCATATCCCTGGCGAATGACTCAACCCAGTTGTTCCCTCGATAATTGGGGAGCTTACCACAGCCCAATGAAGTGCACTCTCAGGTCCGGCCAACAATGATCTTGCTTGAAATCAGATAAAGCTTTTCTTGTTTCCGAAGAGGGTTGTGCATGATTGGACTCATAAAGATTATAGGCGCCGGAGCACGGGTTATGACCAGCTCATCAGACATGGGTGAGACATACCGTCTTATTTGTTCACCTGTTGAATTGGAATCCCAGAGTAAACCCACCCACGAAGTCCCAAAATCAGTGAGGCAGAGGAGCACGTGACCTACTTGACGGGAAACTTACATCATATATCATTGCGGCGAGGACTCGAACAAGATATGCACCACGCGCAAAGCCTAGCGAGTTTCCGTCATGCGTCACGACTTTCTGAACCAAGAACTCACCGAAAAGATAAATCTGGTCCCCTAGAGTGTAATCGCGTACCAACCAGCCATATGTACTCCCTAGACCCATGCCCAGATCAATAGCCCTTTGACAGGCACCAGGTCCAGTCAACCATTGTGATTGAAAAGACCCTTGAGAACAGCTCACTCACCGGGCGTCGAATGTGCATTTCAGTTGTTTGCGGAAAGGTCTTTCGTCCGCCTCGAAGATATTGGTCCACGTTGCTCATCTTCCCATTGATAACACGGCGCCGTAGAAGTCTGATGGACTCTACAACGCCAGTACCACGCCGTTCATGTGCACCATCAATACATACGACAAGGTTTCTTGAGTCGTTGCTCGGATAGGGGTTGCATGTAGGGCATAGAGGTGGAGCAAATGCCCCGAGTGCACCGTCATTGCGCCGCTCATTGGGAGACAACATGAGGCGAGTTGAACAACATTTCTGGAGGGCCAACCGACTGTCAATGCTGAGAGAATTAAACCGATGGTCCCACGTTCAGGACTGCGTGCGAAGAGTGAGCGCTGTAGGGTCCATAATATTAATATCCGTGACCATGAGCAACACCGGTGATATGGAATCTATGGACGAATCATGTGTGCCCGGAGGGGGTTCAATACTTCGTTTGTTCAGTCGATTTCAAGTTGGTGCTGATCGGAAGCAAACAATCTGGGATCTTGATGTCGGAGTTGTCGTTCGATCTCGTTCGATCCTATGATGTTCCTGGAACCGAAGGGACCAGGTTTGCAGATCATTAATGTGTGTGAAAGTAACCGTGGGATGACATCTGTCAAACAAACACGCACGTGATAAGCAACCTTTACTTTGGGTTGGGACACGCGCCCTTGCCTTTTTCGGAAGTCGCCGAGGCGCGTGCCGCCGGAGACCCCTGACATGCCGTGAGGGCGCGTCGGGTTTCTGAGCGCGTCTCTCGCTCGTTCCACGTCAAGAGAGTTCGAAAAAATTGTAATTATACTGTAGATACATGGAATACATTGTGCCTATTTTTGAGCCGCAAAAATCGTGTTTCTGAGGATGTAGAAATAAATGACTGCCGACGAGGCTACGTACGGCAGGGAAACCTGTCGTTAGCGAGCGCAATTGGGCCCGACGGGCGATTCCGCGTGTCCCAGCGAAAAACCACGGTCTGATTTTTCATGGGACACGCAATTTTTGGCGGGCGCGCCATAGGAAATCGTGTCCCATGAAAAACATCAATTTTTTGGCCTCTTGGGACACGCATCCCGTTTTGGCAACCGTCCGACCACATCGTCATTCCTCGCTCGTGTCTGCCCTTAGATACATTATGTAACACTTTAATATATTGCAGATCACGCTGTCCTAGGTACCTAGCACGACAATCGCGCCCTTCCGTCGTCAGAACACGCCCGCTCGTCGCTCCCCATGGCGAGCGCACGCTGTCCGGGGTGACGGCACAGCCGCCGTGTCCCGCATGAGGAAAGCTACGGTACTGTAGGATTCCGCTCTCGTTTCTTATCTGTTATCAGTCACATTTGTTGGTCGTTCATCATGGTCGTTCGAGGTTACCGGGAGGAGTACTGAGGTTGACGATGTCGACATTGATTCATGTGTCCCTTCATTGGTCACTTGTTGCAGAACTTTGAGTTCAAGGTCTGCTTATTATGTTTGTGCAATTTCCTGCCTTCCTCCCTGATCATTTTTCTGGAGTTAGTATCACTTGGTTGGCTGCTATTGCTAAGTGCCATCACACAATGCATTGGAAAGCCATGCAACAAGCTCATTGCACGCTGGAACGACATGTCGAGAGCATCTAGTGCCACAAACAACGACATCACCGAGCCGAAGCAGACTGAGGGTGATGACAACAACAACACCAGTCGATTGTGTGCGTCCAGCGAACCCCAACAATGGACGAAGTCCCTAGACAAGGTTGGAGAAGTTGAGAACCAAGTCGGTGAGGGTAGCTGAATTGGGTTGCGAGCTGCGCTTGCAACCCAATTCATAGTCCGTGAACAAGAGAGACCACTGAGGGCTGTCACTGGCAATCCTGTTTGCCACGTTTGAACGTCTATCGGATGTCCATCTCTGAAGCTCTGGACCATGACAGCTTAGGCCAAGAGGTTCGTTTGCCTCCCATTGTGTGTTGACTCACCCTGACGTCCACGTCCACCGTGACAGCACTCTCAGTCTATGTCTCTTTGGGGAGGACATTACCATTGCTGCTCGTGAAGCTATCAAGAAGAAACGGCTTGGTGGTGCCACAGCACCCGAGCCCATGCCTGATGCTGATGGAAACGGCATCGAGGCCGAAGGGGACGAGGATGAAAACGCCAACAAAGACGAAGACAACCCCAATGCAGATGCAGAACCAGAAGATCAATAGCAATATGGATACATTATCTACATATCTATGAAAGTATGCCCCAGGCGCGTCACAAATCCCAGACCTCACAAGGAAGCCATCATCGACTGTACCCACACATTGGCTTCTATCTGTGGCTGGAATCTGTGCATCTGCAAAAAAGGATTATGGCTGTAGCACACTGCACAGCTCTGTAGCCAAAATAGTGCGATATTTGTCAGATTGTGCAGTGCGTGAGAACAATTTCCTATGTATGACTACAGTAACACAGGTAGTAGACCTATATCAACCCATGCATGAAGTAAGTATGAACAAAAGTGTAGCAAAGTATATAGGGATTGAATGTATCAAAAGTGTACAAAAAAGCGTACTAAAACAGTACTCAAAAGTGTAGAGTGTGGCTAAAGTGTACAAAAAGCGGACTATGTGTAGTCAAAAGTGTATGGAGGTGTATTAGGATTGTGTAGCTTAAAGTGTACAAAAAAGCGTACTAAGACTGTACTCAAAAGTGTAGCAAAGTATATTAAGATTGTGTAGCTTAAAGTGTACAACAAGTGTAGCAAAGTGTGGGATAGATGAGTGTAGCTAATGTGTACAAAAAAGCGTACTGAGTGTAGTAAAATATGTAGCAAAGTGTATGAGCACTGAGTATAGCTTAAGTGTATAAAAAAGTGTACTAAAAGTATACTGAAATTGTGTAGCAAAGTGATGAGTAGCTAATGTGTACAAAAAAGTGTACGAAGTGTAGTAAAAATGTAGTAGCCATTCCTAATGCTCGGACTTGACAAAAATCGCGCGAACAGGTCACGTGACCATGTTGAACTTGCCACATCGCTGTTTTTCAGTGTCACTTCCTTCCTGTCTTAACACCACACCTCAACCCACAACAACACGGCCGGCGTGGGCTCAACAGCCCCGCCGGCATCAGAAGGCGAGTTCTTTACTCACCAACCAACCCGACCGCTCACCTTGTACACAGCCGCGCGCCGGGTCCTTTGCCCTCGCTCAACCTCAACCTCAACCTCAACAACACGGCCAGCGTGGGCTCAACAGCCCCGCTGGCATCAATTTAGGGTGAGTTTTTTACTCGTTAACCAACCCCACTGCTCACAGCTGCTCGTGCTATTTGCCCACCCCATCTTTTTACGAGCACACTCAGTGCTCACTCGTGCACGCCGCCACCTCATGCCCCACGCCACCTGTTTCCAAGCGCAATCGGCACTCGATCATGCACACTGCCACCTCCCGACCCATCACCACCTTTTTACGAGTGTGACCGTGCACGCTCGTGCACGCTGCCACCTCATGACCCATTGCCACCTGTTTCCGAACACGATTGGTGCTCGCTCGTGCACACTCCCACCTCTCGATCCACTCATCATCAAGTGTAGCCCTTTCGTGTATCTACCATTGTACCATTTTGTGTAGTAGTAGTTGTGGAATATAGCATTTTAACATTCTGAGCTTGATATACCTCTGAGCACTATGGAGTCTACTGAGTGCAATATTGAGCTAACTGTCGTATTTTTGTCTGAGATATGTTGTTCTCTGTAGACTGAAACGACTCAACTCAATCAAGAGCTAGCGCTATCATCAGACAACATGCCCTAGTGGAACCACATCAACTCAGTAACTAGAGCTGAGGATCAGAGTAGGCAAGCAGGAGCGCTTGGCCCATGAAGTTCAAGAAGAGGAAACTCCAGGAGAACAAGACTGAAGAGCCAGTGCTTGTCAACCCGGGTTTATATACTATTGACAGTGTTTGTACATGTTGTGGCTAAACCTTAACTATATGACTAGTAAACCTTAACTATATGACTAGGTATGACTAGATATGAGTCATGGCGAGTAACAGCCAATAGCGTATATGACTAGGAAGCGAGATGAGTCAGCGTGAGTCAGTATGAGTCACGGTGAGTCATAATGAGTCAATAAGAGTCTGAGTCATGGTGACTCGGTATGAGTCATGGACAGTGGGGAATGTTGAACGTATTACGCTCATAGTGTATAGTTCACTACATTTTCATAAACGATAGTTGATTAGGTAATCACCACTGTACACTTATATATTCAAACTCAGTCGATCTGAGTTAATACAACTCTTTAACCACAACCACAACAGTGCAATCAGGTGAGCGAGCACAAACTCCCTTTGTGTCTACGCAGTATGCTGCTCTGGTAGTCCATAGCCTTATGGCTTAGGATGACACCAGTTCAACAGGTTATGAGCCCTGCCAGCACACTTGTGCTTGGCATCATCTGAACGCTCTGGATGACGATGCGTTTTTACGCTCTGAATCCATGTGCTTGTACCACCGCGTTCTAGAAGCGTTTTTACGCTCTAGTTTCTGCGCTTTAGGCAAGCGACCATGGGGTCGCTATGCCGGTACGAATCCAGAAGCTCTGACTGCGCTTTTTCATTCTTTATTGAACGATAAACTTACGCGTTACTCTTCAGATTCGCTACTACTCTCCATCTCGCAAAATGTCTTCCTCCAGCTCCACCTTCGCCTCTATCCCCACACTCAACGGCTCGAACTACCTTACTTGGGCCCCCAAGATGCGCGCCTACCTCATGTCCATCGGAGTCTTCTATACGACTCAGAAGGCAGAGGATGAGGATGACGACGACTGGTCTAAGAACACGGAAAAGGCAGTCGGTTCCCTCTATCTGAAGCTCAACGCTTCTCTCCAACATCGCTGGGAGGAGGAGAACAACGCCAAGGCCCTTTGGGACGCCCTCAAGGACGCGTTCTCCCATCCCACTTTCGCCAACGTTTATGAAGAGTACGACACCTTCGAGAACATCAAGTTCTCTCTTCACGAGTCCCCGGCTGGGACTTTCTCGAAACTTAGGACCGCGTTCCAGAAGTTCGATCAGTACAAGTTCCCTCTCTCAGATCGCTGGCAGATCCTGATGACGTTGAGGAAACTCAAAGTACTTCCTTACATGTCGACGTTTTTACAGCTGCTTAACGTGAAGTCCGGAGATTCGTTGAAGGACGTCACGACTACGGAGATCCAGATAACGGGCACGGGCGAAACGGCGGTAAGAACTCCACGCGTCGTCACTTGGCCTGGCGCCCTTCCATTTACCCTCGACGAGATTGAGCAAACCGCTCTCGGTGCTTGGTCTCAGCAAAATTCTTCGAAGGCTCCCGCGCCTGCAAAGCCTGCTCAGACTGCTCAGGCGTCCAAGATATCGGCTGTCAAACCGAAAGGTCAGGACCCGCAGTTTACGCAGCAGCAGCAGCAGCCGGCGAACTCGAACAATGGTCAAGGGAACGCCAACTCAAATGGCAAGAAGAAGAAGAAGCGCGGAACTCGTTCCGCAGAAGGTCAGGCAAAGAATGAGACTCGCAAGTCTCGTGCAAATGCCAACGACGCTTCGGCGTCCTTCGCCTTCTCTTCCTTCACCATCCCTCCTGTCGTCATCGCACCTGCAGCCACCGTCTTCACCTCGCCCGCCGCCGACCCTCGTCAACTCGCCCACTCCTCTGGTGCTACCCACTACGGGCCACCAGCCTTTCCACAGACCCTGCGCAGCATTGACCTCGCGCACCGCATCCTGGTCACGCCAACTCCCCAGACGCTTCGTCGTCTCGACAAGGTGGCAAACCCACCTTCGGACACATTGTCTGAGGAACGGCCCAACAAGCGCCTCCATTTAATGGAGCGCGTCGACGTTTCGACCCCATTTGCATCGGTCGTGGAACTCCCTGACGAGGTTCCTGTCACACCTCTCGCTCCGCCCCCTCCTCGTCGCCTTACCTTGCGCGAACGTCTCAAAGCACGTTTGCCGGAGACTCCGTCTCCATCTCCATCTCCACCACCAACGAATGACCCCATTGTCCGCTTGCCCGGACATTGTCGGCAGTCTACGTTCGGTGAGATTGACCCTGGCACCTTCGCTCTGCCATTCATTACCACGGTTGCTCCTCTACCGGAAGAGGATATAGTCTCTCTGGGGGAGGAATACGACATCGACGACTATATTGAGCGTGTTTACGCCGATGATGAAGTCGAGTCGCAACCACTCGATGAGAGGATCGGAGAAGTCTTCCCAGACAT
>JBBPTG010000408.1:0-15592 GCA_038093975.1 Chalciporus piperatus | reverse complement strand
AGGTTCCTCGCTTCCAGCCAGACTTTGTCTCCTTTGGCGAACGGTTTGAACTTTTGTCGAGTTCGTGCAGCCATCACTTGTCTGGCGAGTTCGTGTGAGGCGAGCGCTTCGTCTCTGGCAGCGGTGAGAGAGTGGAGACGAAGTTCGACAGCGGGTAATGCGGAATCGGCGATCACCGCAGGAAGAGGACGGGGTTCATATCCCATCATGAGGTAGAACGGGGATTTGCCGGTGACAGAGTGGGGCCGGTGATTGTGTGCAAATTCTGCGTGGGAAATGGAATCAGCCCAGGATATGGGGTTATCTCCGCAATAGATTCGAAGGTAAGTCTCAACTTCCTGGTTGACGCGTTCAGTTTCTCCATCAGACTGGGGATGATAGGCGGTGGAAAGGGAAAGGTCATATCCGAGGATTCGTCCTAGTTCACGAGCGAATTCGGATGCGAATTGTGGTCCTCTGTCACTGATGATTTTGTCGTAAAGACCGAATCTTAAGTAGACTTTGTGGAAAAAGAGGGAAGCGATCCCTTCGGCCGTGACGGTTTTCTTGGTAGGGCAAAGAATTACCCCCTTTGTAAGCCCGTGGTCGACCACGACCAACAGAGAATCAAAGCCATTGGAAATGGGTAGGTCGGTGATGAGATCACAGGACACTTGTTGGAATGGTTTAGAACTCTTTGAGGGTATTGGCATCAGAGGAGGGGTGGTTGGATGTGTGTTTGCCTTATTCTGTTGGCAAGTTGCGCATCCTTCTACGTATTTGCGAACGAATTGGGCAAGTCCGGGCCACCAAAACTCAGCGGCGACTAATTGCCGAGTCTTGAGATAGCCAGGGTGGCCGGCGGTGGGATGATCATGGCATCGTTGGACTACGGTGCGACGTAGGTCTTCATCCGGTGGGATGTAGACACGACCTTGATAGGTCAGGACGCCGTTAGTCATCTGCCAATCTGCCAGTCTAGAGCGGAAAGGTGCAGGGATGTCACCGTCAATGGCCTGCAACGCCGTGAGGAGAAACGGGTCGTCCTTGGAAAGATTGGAGATGTGATTGTTCATCGCAGAGTCAATGACACGGACGAATAGCGAGGGTGGTAGCAGAGTGGTACCCGCATTGTCATCGGCGTCAGTGGGGAAGTGATCAGCACGCCTAGATAAGGCATCAGGACCGGCGAGGGACGAGCCAGGGACGTGGATCATTTTTAAGTCAAAGTCGGCAAGGTCAAGGAGCCAGCGGGCTTGCCGACGGTTCAGGTTCTGGGGTTGGCGAAAGTAGGTCAGGTTTTTGTGATCGGTGAACACCTGGACGGGGAAGGGGGAGCCATGGAGGTAGTGCCGCCAGGTCTTTAGTGCGCGAATGACAGCAAGAAGTTCACGATCGTAAATATCGTAATTTCGCTCTGCGTCACCGAAGGACTGGGAGAGATACGAACAGGGATGCCAATCGCCGTTGGCGTCGGTTTGGAGGAGTATTCCTCCAGAGGCAAATTTGGAGGCATCAGTCGCGATGGCGAAGGGTTTGGAGAGGTCAGGGAATCGCAGGACGGGTTTTGCCAAGAACATCTGTTTCAGGCGAGCGAAGGCATTTTGGCAGGCATTGGTCCAATCCCATCGATGGTCTTTTTTGGTTAGATCGATCAGAGGGCGAGCGACCAAAGAGTAGTTTGGGATAAAACGTCGGTAGAAGTTGGCGAAGCCAAGGAATGAGCGAACTTCCTTAACGGTGGAGGGGATGGGCCATTGAGAGATGCCGTCGAGTTTGATGGGATCCATGGCAAGCTCTCCTGGGCGGACGATCATGCCGAGATATTCAACCTCGTTTACGGCAAAGTTGCATTTCTCCAAGCGAAGATGGAGATCTAGCTCCTGCATGCGCTCGAGAACTCGTTGGGTGTGAACAGTGTGAGTGGTGTCGTCGGGGGAGAAGATGAGAAGGTCGTCCATATAGATGACGAGCCATCCTTCAGCTATCATGTCTCTAAAAGAGTCGTTCATGAAGCGTTGGAAGGTAGCCGGGGAGTTGTTCAGCCCAAAGAACATCACAGTCGGTTCAAAGAGGCCTTTGTGAGTGAGGAAGGCAGCTTTCCATTGGTGTCCGTCTTTGATACGGACATTATTGTAACCCCATCGTACGTCGAATTTGGTGAAGATCTTAGCGTCTTTGAGTTTGTCAACGAGATCTCCAATAAGGGGAAGGGGGTAGGCGTCGCGGGTAGTGTGTTCATTCAGATATCGATAGTCCTGACAGGGTCGGAGTTTTCCGTCTTTCTTTTTGACAAAGAAGAAGGGAGATGCTTGGGGGGAATTGGAAGGACGTATCTTTCCGGTGCGAAGATTTTCTTCAAGGAAGTCTTCTGTGGCTTTTTTCTCGTCTGGGGATAGCGGATAGAGTTTCCCGATTTTGGGGACGAAGGATTCCTTCAGGTTAATCTCGTGGTCGTAAATTCGAGACGGAGGAAGGTGGCCGGCCGAAGGTTCGTCAAAAACCGAGGCGTATTTGGCATATTCTCTCGGAAGGGTAGATTTAGGTTTGGCCAGCTCGGCCGCGATTGCAAGTTCCGTAGCTCTGGTGAGGCGAGCAACAACGTGGTTTGGGACAAAGCGTGAGCCGCAACGAATGATGCGGTTTAGGGTATGGTTTTCATAGGCGCGATTGAGGAAGGTGGATTCGGTCTCAGAATCTAGGTAGTCATAGAGTTGTTTGTCGATCTCCGGGGTTACATAGGAGTGTCGAGGGGGAGGAGTAGGTCGAGTGAAGAGTCGGTCATTGGTTTTACAGGCTGAAGCGTGCATAGCATATAACCTTTTTGACTCGTCGATAGATTCTGACAGTGAGAGGGTTCGTCGACGCCAATCGATGATTGGGTTAGCCTTTTCGAGCCATGGGAGACCTAGGATGACGTTTTCGTTTCCGCAGTTCATGACGTGGAAGGTTACTTCTTGCGCAAGTCCTTCGATGTCGAGGAAGAGGGTGGTGGTGAAGAGTATCATTCCGCTTTTGTTTGCGGTTTGGTCGACGTTTCGAACTCGAATGGGGGTTTCGAGTCGAGTGGTTGGGATTCGATTTTTACGTACGAAGGCCCAATCGATGCAGGAGATGTCTGCGCCGCTATCAATGAGGGCGCGGGTTTCGACGGCTTTCATCGTGTGCGAGGGAACGATAATCTGTATGGGAATTTGCATAGAGCGCTTTCGCGACTTTACAAGTACAGGTGCACACGTGACTGGGGAAGCTTGCGTCGGCAGAGCTTCCCGGTCTAAAAACCCTTTGTGACAAAGGCTACTTTACGAACGGTGGTTTCATCCTCATCATCTATCTCGATCAGCGCGGGAATTTCTTCCTCAACCTTTTGAACCTTCCTCGGGGTTTTCTGGTTTGAGGAGAATTCTGGGCAGGCGTTGGACCGATGTCCAGCTTTCCTGCAGCGGAAACAGAGTCCCTTCTCCTGGCAGCGTTTCCGCTCCTCAGGAGTGAGCTTGGAGATACGGATGGCGTCGACGTCCATGGCATTGGGATCTCTGGCGGGGGTAGAGTGATTGGCAGAGGAGAATGGACGGAAAGGCTTGGCGGGGTTACGATTGCGATTCGCGATTTCATTGGCATGTTCCCATTGAGTTTGGAACTGGGTGGTGCGTTTGTACCAATCCTCGATCGTGGTAGGGACGGTATCCATGCTATTGACTCTTCTCATAAGGGAGATAGGTATCCCTGCGGAGAAATATCCGATTAGGACGTTGTTGTCGATGATGCCAGACAGGGCGACTTGGTTTTGGAAACTCGAAATAAATTCCGAGAGGGAAGGGGAATACTCTCCGTTCTTGAGAGGTTTCATGCGTTTGGTGGAAAGCCAGGCAACAGCATTTCCTACGGTATCGTGATGTTTGAATGCCGTTTCGAAATCAGCGATAAATTGGGCCCAAGTGCCCATGGTGACGGTAGCGCCGGTGATGGCTTTGCGGCGGAAGGTGGCAGCCCAGGTGGCCGCTGATCCTTTAGACATGTAGGATAAGGCGAAGGCGATCTTCTTGGGATCTGTGTTGTATACGTCGCCGTTGACGGTGAGATAGAATTGGATGGAATTCATCCAAGCGGTGCTTTTCTCGAAGGAGCCATCAAAGGCGTCCGGGGCTCCGATGCGGAGTTCAGTGGGTTTTGAGGACGACATGGGATTTACGAAGGTAGGGGGTATCTGATACGCTCCTGGTGCAAATGCGGGCGCGGGAAGGGAAGGAGTGGGGAAAGCTGGGGTTCGTGGGGGAGCAGGCGACACAGGGAACTGTGGAGCTCTTCGGGATATTGGGGTCGGTGACGGTGGTGTTGGTGACCTTGGGATGGTTACAGCTGAGGAAAATTCGTGGGAGAGGTGAAGGGTTTCTTCTTGTTCCTCTTGGGTGGTGATTGGTTCGTCGTAAAGATCCGAGGTGTCGTAGGGGTTAGAGGGATCTTCCTCTTCAGGTGAGCCCGAGTCAGAAGATTCGGGGTTCTGTGGATTAGCGGTCTCTCGTGGGGGGCCCCAGCGAGAGGTGTCGAGGCGAGGTCGTTGGGAAATGGTGGAGGTCTACAGCGAAGGTAGCCTTCAGGGGTAACTTAGACCTTTTGTTACGCTTGTGCCGGGTAGGTCAAAGCGTAGACACAAAAGCCTAGTCAAGCAAGGGTTTCAAAGGTAGCTTTAACGATGGGATGTCCACGTTAAGGCCTAGCGTCCGTTCAAGAGTGGGACGGTGACTCTCAGAGGGTTCACAGGAAGCAAGGAATGACCAAGCTAGATTGCGTAGGTCTAAGTTAAGGTTACAGGAGAAACTCGAGGGTTTATATAAGTAGAGAAACGAGTTAAGGGCAGGCATGGAACCGGTTGGAATGTGTAAGAACAAGCTATGACGAATAGGAATGAGTCATGCTTGGTAAGAGTACGAGTCAGCGATGACGAAGTATGGAATGTGAAAGAACATCGAAGAACATCCGCTGACTAAAGCAAGCAAGAAATAAGAGGCCTAGGCAGGACTCGAACCAGCGACTAGGACTTAGTACAAGGTAATGAGAAAGGAAAGAATGAATGATCGTAACATGTACTTCTTACAAACTGTTGTGCTAACGCCCTGTATTTGTGCTACCAGTCGATGCGGAATGTATGTGACCCCCATAACAATGTGTCAATAAGCTGGAAGATACAGGTTGGTTGTGACAATACAAATAAGTGATCTTGTAATGGATTATCAGCGAACAGAAAGCGTGATATCACTTTCTCGGACACAGATAAAAAGCGGAAAGGATAGTTAAAATCAGCTACCGAAGACATTGGACAGTATTACCAATGTCGCTGATTTTTATTAGGAAAAACGAGCAATCAGTGACGGTCCCCGTCACTGATTGTCATCGTTTAACACTGATTCCTAGTAGCGGGCATCACTGGTCAATAGTGATTCAGACACTTTCTATCCACGTCTTTACTTCCCTTAGTGTGTGATTTTGGTTGCAACTTTCCACCACGAGTGTCTTCGGGAAGATGCACATAGGCACCACATCCGAATACGCGAACGTGATTGAGAGATGAAAGTTCGCCAGTTAATAGCTCTAGTGGTGTTTTCCAGTTAAGTCTCCTGTTAGGGATTCTGTTATGGAGATACCAAGCATGTTGAACTGTGAATTCCCAAAATGATGATGGTAAGCAAGCGTGAAGACGCATTGCTTGTGCCTTGTCCATGAGCGTACGGATATGCCGTTCAGCTCTGCCGTTTTGCTGAGGAGTGTGTGGGGCGCTTTGATATATGAGAATTCCTTCATTTCGAAGCATTTCGTCAAAAGCCTTAGACTTGTATTCTCCTCCAGCATCGGACATCTAGCCTTTTACTTGGCTTTTCCATTGCGTTTGGACCATTTTGATAAATTGTCGAGTAGCAGGCAGTGCGTCATTTTTGTTTCGCAACGGCTTGATCCAAGACATTGAAGTAAAATCATCATAAAAAACGATGATATATTTGTTCCTATAGTATGATTCCGTTTCAAACGACTTTAGATCCGAGTGAACAAGTTCAAACGGTTCAGTAGCACGTCGTTGAGTAGGCGGGAATGCACGATTAGGTTGTTTGCCTAGTTGACAACCAGGACAAACATGATCATCCGCTGGTATTTCAACCGCAGGGAAATCCTTGAGGTGCTTCTTTGCTGCACGTATGACATCTTTGGAAGCATGTCCTAAGCGACAATGTAAAACATCATAGTCTGTCGCGTATAACTTCACAGTTGAAAATTGTTTGGTCTTGACCACATCGGCGCGTATAAAATACATTGTGGAGCCAGGATGCGAATGGAACTGAAGAATGGTAGCCTTTTTACGTGCATGCCAAAAATCTATTAGTGTTCCGTTGCCAGCGGACCGTAGAGAGATGTCTTGATCTTGGAGTAAAGTGCCCATAGAAATGAGCTTGATGTCCGTCGTGGGCATATAGATGGTAGGGGATAATCTGACGATAGATCCCTTGAATTTAACTAAGACAGTGCCTTGACCTATGATAGGTACTAGACCGTTCGCTGTCTTACATTGCCTGGGGACTTCAAATTATTTATATTCCGAAAAATCGGACATATCATAAGTGAAGTGAGACGATGCTCCAGAGTCAAGGAGCCAAATATCCGACTTGACGTCAGGATCGCTCAACTTAAAGCATTCTTCACACGGATCGAGATCGAACATCAACATACACATTGGTACTTCGCTATCTAAGACAGATGACAGTATATACTCTACATACTGCTGTGAATAAGGCAGTTGTGAGTTGTCATCGCTAAGATGCGAGAGTGAATAGACAGACCTTTCAGTCATATCATAGTCGAAGTCGAAGTATTCTCCCATGTCTGGGAAGACTTCTCCGATCCTCTCATCGAGTGGTTGCGACTCGACTTCATCATCGGCGTAAAAACGCTCAATATAGTCGGCGATGTCGTATTCCTCCCCCAGAGAGACTATATCCTCTTCCGGTAGAGGAGCAACCGTGGTAACGAATGGCAGAGCGAAGGTGCCAGGGTCAATCTCACCGAACGTAGACTGCCGACAATGTCCGGGCAAGCAGACAATGGGGTCATTCGTTGGTGGTGGTGATGGTGATGGAGACGGAGTCTCCGGCAAACGTGCTTCGAGACGTTCGCGCAAGGTAAGACGACGAGGAGGGGGCGGAGCGAGAGGTGTGATAGAAACCTCGTCAGGGAGTTCCACGACTGATGCAAACGGGATCGAAACGTCGATGCTCTCCATTAAATGGAGGCACTTGTTGGGCCGTTCCTCAGACAATGTGTCCGAAGGTGGGTTTGCCACCTTGTCGAGACGACGAAGTGTCTGGGGAGTTGGCGTGACCAGGATGCGGTGCGCAAGGTCAATGCTGCGCAAGGTCTGTGGAAAAGCTGGTGGCCCGTAGTGGGCAGCACCAGAAGAGTGGGCGAGTTGACGAGGGTGGGCGGCGGGCGAGGTGAAGACGGTGGCTGCAGGTGCGATTACGACGGGAGGGGTGGTGAAGGAAGAGAAGGCGAAGGACGCCGAAGCGTTGTTGGCATGGGCACGAGACTTGCGAGTCTCGTTCTTTGCCTGACCTTCTGCGGAACGAGTTCCGCGCTTCTTCTTCTTCTTGCCATTTGAGTTGGCGTTCCCTTGACCGTTGTTCGAGTTCGCCGGCTGCTGCTGCTGCTGCGTGAACTGTGGGTCCTGACCTTTCGACTTGACAGCCGATATCTTAGACGCCTGAGCAGGCTGAGCAGGCGCGGGAGCCTTCAAAGAATTTTGCTGAGACCAAGCACCGAGAGCGGTTTGCTCAATCTCGTCGAGGGTAAATGGAAGGGCGCCAGCCCGAGTGACGACGCGTGGAGTTCTTACCTCCGTTGCGCCCGTGCCCGTTATCTCAATCTCCGTAGTCGTGACGTCCTTCAACGAATCTCCAGACTTCGCGTTAAGCAGCTGTAAAAACGTCGACATGTAAGGAAGTACTTTGAGTTTCCTCAACGTCATCAGGATCTGCCAGCGATCCAAGAGAGGGAACTTGTACTGATCGAACTTCTGGAACGCGGTCCTGAGTTTTGAGAAAGTCCCAGCCGGGGACTCATGAAGAGAGAACTTGATGTTCTCGAAGGTGTCGTACTCGTCGTAAACGTTGGCGAAGGTGGGATGGGAGAAAGCGTCCTTGAGAGCGTCCCAAAGGGCCTTGGCGTTGTTCTCCTCCTCCCAGCGACGTTGGAGAGAAGCGTTGAGCTTCAGGTAGAGAGAACCGACTGCCTTCTCTGTGTTCTTAGACCAGTCGTCGTCATCCTCATCTGTTGTCTTCTGAGTCGTATAAAAGACTCCGATGGACATAAGGTAGGCGCGCATCTTGGGGGCCCAAGTAAGGTAGTTCGAGCCGTTGAGCGTGGGGATGGAGGCGAAGGTCGAGCTGGAGGAAGACATTTTGAGAGATGGATGGTAGTAGCGAATCTGAAGAGTAACGCGTAAGTTTATCGTTCAATGAAGAATGAAAAAGCGCAGTCAGAGCTTCTGGATTCATACCGGCATAGCGACCCCATGGTCGCTTGCCTAAAGCGCAGAAACTAGAGCGTAAAAACGCTTCTAGAACGCGGTGGTACAAGCACATGGATTCAGAGCGTGAAGACGCATCGTCATCCAGAGCGTTCAGATGATGCCGAGCACAAGTGTGCTGGCAGGGCTCATAACCTGTTGAACTGGTGTCATCCTAAGCCATAAGGCTATGGACTACCAGAGCAGCATACTGCGTAGACACAAAGGGAGTTTGTGCTCGCTCACCTGATTGCAACGTTGTGGTTGTGGTTAAAGAGTTGTATTAACTCAGATCGACTGAGTTTGAATATATAAGTGTACAGTGGTGATTACCTAATCAACTATCGTATAAAGAAACGTTAGTGAACTGTACACTATGAGCGTAATACGTTCAACAAGTGCTGCTACATTTTTACACCTCCCGTGCCCTGTGTTCGATTCCCCGTTCCTGTAGCGTTTTTTCTGCCTTTCCCTTCGTACGAGCCCGGGTTCAGTCTCCTCTTATTTTTTTCATAGTCCGACTTGCGGATGTGTGTTCTTACAGTGGACAAGGTGCCAAGCTGAGGTCGAGGTAAGGTAAAAAATATGTACCTTGGCTGCCCAATTGGGTGGCAAGGTACACCTCACCTTGACCTCACCTCAAGGTCACCTCACCTTGCGGCAGCACTACTCCCATCCGAGTGTTGCGCCCATTTCCTAGGACCATGGGGCTAGCGCGGGTGGAGGTTGGATGTGGTAAGGTGGATTGGGATACTGGGGTGGTTTGTTAGGCTAATGATCGCTGTGCGCGATGGGTAAACTGCTTCTATTCCTCAGACTTTTTTCGGGGTCCCGGAGGGGTGCAGGTTCTTTTCCACGCAGTCCCTACTTAAAACGAGGTATGGATATGTACGCCCTTAAGATACCCTCATCACCCCATTATCATGTCCTCACAAAACCGACTCAACATCGTTTTGCCTGGTGGGATTGGTACAGCAGGCAAATTCAAGAATATCACCGACCGGTTTGTCAGGTCGGAGCCCAAGGAGGGATCGTTGAGCGACGGGCTCCTGCTAATCCGAATGACATCGGATGAACTCCTCTGAGTTCACGAGATAGTGGGAGAGCCCCAACGTGGTTATCCGGATGGTTTCGATGACCTCAAATGGCAACATCATTTGTGAGTGCCTGGAATTCCATGTTCTGCGGTAACTAACCAATGGATTGAAGCCTGAGAGAGGAGCTGGAAATGTTGCGGTGGGAACGAAAAAATACCAGCGTGTTCAACATAACCAAGCGAAATCAGATCCAACGGGACGCAGGGGAGCTGTACGTGACCGGAAGCGACCTCTACACCACCGTCAAGGTAAAACCATAGTGAATCTTATGGGATAAAACTAACAACATAATTAGACAGTTTCTAAAAACGCTTTGAAGGAACTTCAAGCCTTCAGAATTGCAAAAGCTCGAGTAAACGAAGTCGGAGGTTCCCTCGGCCCTTTGACGACATCGTAACATATCTCTGATTCAGAAGTGTAACCACGGAGATCGATTCTCCGTTGATGGGCCCCTTCGAATTGACCCAGAACAACCATCTACGTTCACGCA
Source organism: Chalciporus piperatus (assembly GCA_038093975.1). NCBI lineage: Eukaryota > Fungi > Basidiomycota > Agaricomycetes > Boletales > Boletaceae > Chalciporus > Chalciporus piperatus. Next base: position 5,475 of record JBBPTG010000408.1, on the reverse strand, counting down.
CGACAGTTGTTGCACGCCCCCCGACGAATCATCCACCGATTCAATATCTTTTGGTGATGCTGATTGTCATAGCCCTCGTATGATGGTCCTTCGTTTGACAACTGTCGTAGCTAATCGGATGTCCACTCTCAGATAGTGACATTCCTGCCTCTGGCGTGGTGTCCAGACCCGAACACATGATGCCCGAAGCCTCAAGTGTTCTTGCGTCCAGGGCCGATAACCCCGCCTCTCGTACGACGGTCATTTATTGAATGGTTGGTTACAGGACCGACTAACCCGTGGTCATCTAGCTGGAGGAGATGTCCCTAGTTTGGATGCTGCCCCGCAAAACGGCACATCCTCATCTCCCAGTCCAATCAACAGGACCAGTAATCAGAAATTCCTCGTAAAACAGTCATTCTTTTGATAAACACAGGCTAATTCGATCACAGCCCCCCTGATGTTCAAAACGACGCAGCCGTCCAGTGCAACACCTCACACCCTCTTGGTTACGTTTCCCCTTCCTTGGTTGGTCGATGGACGCCCGTGTTCAAAATTGTTTCATAACCTCCCTCTCCCCTCGTCCCCGCCGTTCTTCTCGAGTTGAATATTCCTTTTTTTCGCTTGCTTTCTTTTCTTGTCGATCGTCTCGTTCCTCATCATGTTTTCCTAGATCGCCTCCGCATCATATACATCTGTAGCATGCGCGTGTACAGTTTTCGGTTTTTCGCTCGTACGAATGATTTATCCTCTTTCTATTTATCGTCGGCCTGAGTGATGCTCTGTGGGGTAGACTATCCGAGATTCGCTGGGGAAGGCGGCGTGAATGGCGTTACCTGCCATACACGGTACCCTGCCTCGACCTTCAGTGCTATCTTGTATCTACAGCGGCACAGGATGCTCGATCCATCTTGACATCCAAATCGTGAGAGACAATCACATGAGGAACAGCAATAATAATACAGGAGAGTCTGAGAACTAGTAGTAATATTAACATTCAGATGCCATTCACGCCTGCGGGAAAGTAAGTTCGCTTGGCATAGTTGGACCCAATGAATCCGGCGGATATCCCATAAAGTTGATGGCTACCCATGCGTCCCAGATATTTACGGTCAGACCATGGCAGAAAACGAGCTTGTAGCAAGGACATACCACTACCGGAGTGATTTTTTCCACCGTTCATGATCGTCGCACCAATCGAGTTGGGAGCATGAAGGCCAGAGACGTCCAGATAGTGAGAGGCTGGACCGTGAAGGGCATCGGTAGAGCGGCGAGATGAGGATGCCCTCATGTTGTCTGCACCCTCCACTGGCAGGAAATCAGCATTCCTCCGGGACCTTTGACTGTGACTAGAGCTGCTTGCCCGGCGGTCACTTGAAGGTGCTAGAATGGTGACTCAGTGGGATGCGAAGTGAAAATTGAAACTAGACAGACCGCGGGACATGCGGGAAACTGCAGATTGCGGGGATAAATGTTCATTGCTAGCGTGAATTTGCGCAGAACTGGGGGTACGAGAAGCTGTTGACTGTGTTGACCGCTCGGTTGAAATCTGCAGGAGTAGTGACGGAGGCTTTCGGGGAGAGTGGCGCTGTTCAGGAGCGTCCATTGTTTGATCATCAAGCGCTGCTGATATCAGGGTCAGCATACTTCTGAGGACAAACAATCGAGCTCACCGTCGGCTTTGGGGATCTTTGGTTTGGTCGAACGGGTCCTTGGCGTTGGAGGAAGGTCTCCTTGAAGATTTGTGGTACCCAGCAGACTTACCGCCTTGGTCACTGGAATGCTCTGAACCGAAGATCAGTGCAAGTATGCAACGAGATAAAGAGTTACGCATACCACGAGACATGGGTACGTTGTCGGTCAACAAGGATTTGCCGTCAGCGTGCGACGCGTCGTTTACGAGATCGGTGCTCGTGGTCGGTGTCCTCAATCGCATCGATTCCGGGGTCAATGGACGACTTGGTAAGGGAGATGACCCTGTGACCGGAACAATGCCAAGGTCGGCAGTGAGAAGACCAAAAGACCCATAGTGCTTACCGGTCGAGGTGTGCGGCTTAGAGTTTGATCGCGAGAGATCCGTTTCAAGAGCCGTTGTATTCATTGTTTTGTAACCGCCACCTGACATACCTGTTCTCCTGATCCATGTACTTGAGCACGGCCTCTGTGGTCAATCTGAGCTTCTGATCATGTTCATTCTGGTTGGCGTCAAGCTGCCTCAGAACCTCTCTCAAACACTGTTTAGCTTGGACGAAGTAATCAGCTGAAACATAAGACATGGCGGGATGATTGAAATATAGGAAGAAAATTGGATGCTGAATCACTTCTAAGTGACGCCGTTTATACTCGAGTCTTTCGCTTGTTGCTAGGCGGAATCGCCCAGTGGGTTGAGCGCAGCGTTACCAACTTGCTGTGAAGCGTTGAGGGTGCACATTCACACCAAGGACCTACATGCCCCCACCAAACGTATTGTCTCTCGACAATTGTTGTCAAATACTTCCGGGCTAGTAGCCTCCATTACTGTATGGAAAGCCCCATCAATCCGCGTGCTTACCCCATTCGAATTGGAGCATTTCGTATCGGAGACAAGAACAAAAATGTATGTGGAACTTGACGGAACGAGGCTAGCTTCGTGTGCATGAGCGTTGAGGTGACAATAAAAAACCTGGCAATGGATGATGGACAAGATCGGGGTCAACAACTTGTAGTGGTGGACGAACAACTGTCTTCATCCCGACTCCGAGTCTTTGGTCTCAGGCTGTCTAGAGGAAACTAATCAATGCGTCGCCCGGCTCTCTTGCCAAGGCAAATACTACAGTAGTATAGTAGTCCGTAGGCAGCCCCTTGGGGATTCGACTCGGAAGCCGTGGTTCCTAAGCTTTAAAGGACGCCAACTTCAAGTTGTTGGGCAACCTTCATTTTCATTCGAATTACTGTACTTTAGCTGGATCCAAGTTGAAATTGTCGGACCTAGAATCCATGATGGCTTTCTGAATCATACGAATCGGAAGCGGGATTGTTGACCGTGACGGTGTACCTATCGGGATAGGGCACTGCATCACACAATGGACTTCGAAGTTCAGGGCGTTACCAAGGGACTGTTGCGATCACGATCGACTTGGCTATATCGGCGCACTGCAATCTCGGAGCCGAGTTTCAACAAGTTGGACAAGGTCACTGAGAAATTGTAATCCTCGAGATTGTGAATGACAACAGACGTGAGATTAGCTCAGTGGGCGCGGGGCCAGGGGTCCTGAAGACGTATCGAATCCCATTATCAGGGGTAGCAGAAAGGATCCATTCGTAAGTAGTTCTGACTGCTTTCCTGACCATTGGACAGCTGGAATCAAATGTAATTGCGAGCTCCGAGGTGCAACAATTTCAGCAGAACGAGACAACTGGAAAACGCGCAATGGACCCAGAGGGTGGAAAAAATCACGATGAGGGCGTTGGTACAGCAGGAACACCTTTGATCATGAACCTAATCCGCCGTATCCAGTGCGAGATACTGTGGAAGAAACCACCGAAAAGACTCTTCCCCTTCTTCATAACAACACGCGAACGTAACGTCCGTGTTTTGAGGCCAGCTAGAATCACTTGAAACCAATCCGTAACCTGTTGCATCGTCGGACGTTTCGATGGGTCTTCCTGCAGCATATCAGTTATCAGAGGCCGCATGAAGACAAGTCCCTCCATGGTCTGGAAGAGTCGCTTAGCGAAGCCACAGGAATGCATCTGTGCTTACCTCGATGCAATCCCGCCTAATCATGTTCCCAATGTAGAAAACATCTGTAGGGAATGGATCACAGGGTTTGCTGGATTTCAAGAACTCTGGGACTTCCTTATCTCCCCCCTCAATCGGAGGTGCTCTGGGTTCTAACACGGAGGGGTCGAAGCGACGTGATATCCCTAAATCGATGAAGATATATCTTGGGGGTCCGTCTGTCCGAGTTTTGAATCGTGCACGGCCGGAGTAGTCTCGCTTCTTCACTGGATCGACAGGGTGGAATGTATCGAGGTAAAAGTTCGTTGGGTCCACCATGACATTGAGTGAGGTGCAATCCCTGCAAAGGAAACCGAGTAACTAACAAGCCAAATCTCCTATCGCGTCACGCACCGATGGGCGACACGATGTTTATGCATGAATAGAAGACCCTATGGAAATTTAGCGACTGACAGTCAAGACGAAAAATTGCTCACCTCAAATAATTGTCGAAAACATTCCACAGCTTCTCCGATTGTATCAAACAGTGGCTCAACGTAGTGTAATAGCAGTGGCATGACGATTATATCGATCTCCTCGTCTGCGGGAACGGCGTGGAGTACTTCGTAGATTGGGACGCAATGGTTGTCCCTCGCACCAACCAGTGGCTCGGAGGAGAGGAATTGAGCAATCTCTACCTCGAACGGATGGTCAATTTTCTTCACGAGTTTCAGCACCACATGGGCCCCGTCTGAGAGACGTGTAGCATCGAGTAGTCGGCTGCGTACTATACTTTCGGTGAAACGAGAGCTAATGTCCCGGCGTTGTGACAAGCTTACCAATGCTGGACGGCTATCGTCCTTGGTTCCAATCCACGAAGGACTCCAACCTGGCGAATACCGCGAACGGAGGAGATATCCACGTTCCTTGAACTATTCATAGCGATGGTACCACCACACCTCAAGACGGTTAAGGTCGGGGTGGGGTGGTTGAACTGTCCAGTTTCTTGGGCCGAGTGTCCCTCCGTCACGTCAGGTTGGTTGGCCAACCTTGTGTCGAAGCAAACATACCTAAATATGGACAGGTGTGGACCCCAAGCACCCATAATCCTCGCGGAGTTACTATTAACTTGAGCAGAAGTAAACTCCCCAAATCGTCGCCCAGAGTCGTAAGTAGTTGTTCTTCTCGTTCGATTAAGCGTTCTTTTCCACGCAGCTCCTACTTAAAAACGAGATATGGTTATGCAACCAGGCACCCCATTGCCATGTCCTCACGAAGCCGACTCAACGTCATTTTCCCTGGTGGGATCGGTACAGCAGGCAAATTCAAGACCATCACCAAGCGGTTCGTCAGGTCGGAGCCCAAGGAGGGATCGCTGGGCGACGGTTTCCTGCTACTCCGAATGACAGCGAATGAACTCCTCAGAGTTCACAGCATAATGGGAGAGCTACAACGTAGTTCTCCGGATGGTTTTACAGACCTTCAATCGGAATATCATTTGTGAGTGCCTCGATTTCGGTGTTCTGCGGTAACTCACCAATGGATTGAAGCTTGATAGCGGAGCTGGAAGCGTTGCAGCGCCAACGAAAAAGCACCAGCGTGTGGAACGTTTCTAAGCGACATAAGATCCAACAGGACGCGGAGGAACTGTACATCGCTGGAGACGAACTCTACCACACAGTCAAGGTAAAACCACGGTGGATTTGACGGGTGACAACTAAAATTATAATTAGGCAGTCTCTAACCACGCTGAGAAGGAACTTGAAGCCTTCAGAATCGCAAAAGCTCGAGTAAAC
>JBBPTG010000407.1:0-15804 GCA_038093975.1 Chalciporus piperatus | reverse complement strand
TCATACGTGCAGCTAAAAAGCACCTCAAGGATTTCCCTGCGGTTGAAATACCAGCGGATGATCATGTTTGTCCTGGCTGTCAACTAGGCAAACAACCTAATCGTGCATTCCCGCCTACTCAACGACGTGCTACTGAACCGTTTGAACTTGTTCACTCGGATCTCAAGTCGTTTGAAACGGAATCGTACTATAGGAACAAATATATCATCGTTTTTTATGATGATTTCACTTCAATGTCTTGGATCAAGCCGTTGCGAAACAAAAATGACGCACTGCCTGCTACTCGACAATTTATCAAAATGGTCCAAACGCAATGGAAAAGCCAAGTAAAAGGCTGGATGTCCGATGCTGGAGGAGAATACAAGTCTAAGGCTTTTGATGAGATGCTTCGAAATGAAGGAATTCTCATATACCAAAGCGCCCCACACACTCCTCAACAGAACGGCAGAGCTGAACGGCATATTCGTACGCTCATGGACAAGGCACAAGCGATGCGTCTTCACGCTTGCTTACCATCATCCTTCTGGGAATTCGCAGTTCAACATGCTCGGTATCTCCATAACAGAATCCCTAACAGGAGACTTAACTGGAAAACCCCACTAGAGCTACTAACTGGCGAACTTTCATCTCTCAATCACGTTCGCGTATTCGGATGTGGTGCCTATGTGCATCTTCCCGAAGACACTCGTGGTGGAAAGTTGCAACCAAAATCACAGCTAATGGTTTATCTGGGAGTTTCTCCTACGAACGAAGCCAATATGCAATTTTTGCGACCTAATAATTCCATCCACACGTCTGCACACGCAGTTTTTGATGAGAATTTATTCCCCAAGTGCCCAAATTCAAAACCTCATCGTGCTGTATCCCTACCGAGACGAAGACGTCATCATCAAGAAGATGGAGACGCTAATCAAGAGGATGGAGACACTAATCATCCTGATAGTGATCCAGAGGATGAAAACCCCCGTCGCCCAGAGCAACCACGGGTTCCACCCCCTCAACGGCCTGAGGAAATACCCCGCGATGATGAATCAGCGGATGATGACGAAGAAGAAGCAGATCTTCCTCCTGCACCTGTCACACCCCCTCGTCGTGTACCGACGAACAATGCTCCACCAGCATTACCACCTAAAAGCGACCGTACTAGTCGCAGAGAACGTCCACAACGTGATCGCAAGATCCCGCTTCGACCTGGAAATGTCTACGGCGAACGTGAACATCCCACTAAAACAGTAAAGGAAGTGGAACGCCTCTCACGCTGGAAGGAACTCACTGGAGAATCTTCCTCCAAAGTACCAAATATTCCCGGTGGTTTGCCATCAACTCCTGAGCCACCCGCTCCTGAAACAGCATCAGCTGAGGACTCAGAGACGGAGATTGAACGACTAACCCGGGAAGGGGGAGTAGACTTGGCACGTTATTTATGTGCTAAAGCTATCAATGACATAGAGGAAAAACCCAATCACCGTGAATGGTCTTTCAGAGACATTCAGCGATTACCATCCGACGAACAGAAGCTTTGGCGTGAAGCATGCATGAAAGAATTGCAAATACTCAAAGAACGCAAAGTGTATGAAGTAGTCGACAGACCCAAAAATCGGAAAGTCATTAAAAACCGATGGGTCTTTGACGTCAAAACCGACGGTCGTAAACGCGCCAGATTGGTTGCGAAGGGATTTTCCCAGATCGAAGGAATTGATTACGATGAGATCTTCTCTCCAGTCGTCCGATTTGAGACAGTGCGAATGATGCTTGCACTCGCCGCTCTAGAAGATTGGCACATCACTGGACTAGACGTGCGTTCCGCATATCTATATGGTCCACTGGAAGAAGAAATCTATATGGAATTTCCAGAAGGTTTTGCCACACCTGAGTTAGCCGGCAAAGTTCTCAAACTTCGATGTGCACTATACGGCCTTAAACAAGCTGGTATTACATGGTGGCGCGAATTAAAGAAGTCTATGGAGGAACTAGGCTTTAAAAAGATTTACTCAGACGCAGGCATTTATGTCTACACACGCGGCAAAGTCTATGTCGTTGTTTATGTGGATGACGCCTTCTTTTGCGGTCCCAACAAGCTTGAGATTGATCAACTCAAAGCAAAGTTTATGAAACGATGGGAATGCCGCGATCTCGGTGAGACAAATGAATTTCTCCGCATGAGGATTCGTCGAGACCGATCCAAACGCTTGATCTTTGTTGATCAATGCGATTACCTTGATAAGGTGGTTGAACGTTGCGGGATGCAAGATGCAAAACCAGCACGCACCCCTTTGCCTCAGGGATATTATCCGATCAAAAACACACAAGATGTTGACCCTGTGTTACGGACGCGTTTCCAAGTGGTCATCGGATCCCTACTATACATCATGCTCGGCACTCGCCCGGACATAGCCTACGCAGTTACTCAACTTGCGAGACAATCGGCAAATCCGACTCAAGAGCATCTCGATAAAGCACTCTATATCGTGAAGTACCTAAAGGGAACACGAGACTATGCTCTCGTATACGATGGAAAGAGTGGTTCTGGTTTAATCGGACTCTCTGACTCTGATCTCGGAGCTGATCCAGAACGTTCACGCTCGCAGACAGGATACTTCCTGAAACTCGCGAATGCAGCTTTCATGTGGAATTCGCATCTCCAAAAGAATACTGCGAACAGCACCACTGAAGCTGAGTACATTGCTTTGTCTAATTGCTGCAACCAAATCATTGGTGTAAAGCAAATGCTGAGTGAATTGGGATATAATCTCAAACCCGTTCCTCTCTGTGGCGACAATCAGGGATCGATATTTTTATCGCAAAATCCCGTCAACCAGAAAAAGCATAGACACATACGTATTGCTTATCACACAATTCGTGATGCAATCGAGGAAAAGCACGTTGAACTTTTCTACATCGAAGGAAATGAAAACCCTGCAGATATCTTTACAAAGAATCTGGGTTATATCAAATTCGAGAAGTTCCGTTCACTCCTTGGTCTAGTGATACATCGCGCCGATTAGTTTGTGCGCATGAATATACATTCTTACTATGCTCGCATATACTAGCGTACACTAAGCATGGGGGAGTGTTGAACGTATTACGCTCATAGTGTATAGTTCACTACGTTTCCATAAACGATAGTTGATTAGGTAATCACCACTGTACACTTATATATTCAAACTCAGTCAATCTGAGTTAATACAACTCTTTAACCACAACCACAACATTGCAATCAGGTGAGCGAGCACAAACTTCCTTTGTGTCTACGCAGTATGCTGCTCTGGTAGTCCATAGCCTTATGGCTTAGGATGACACCAGTTCAACAAATCCTTCATGATTCTCCTATTGGCGGCCATGGTGGCCAAGGACGTACTTTGCATCTAGTTACTCGTTATTTCTCGTGGCCTGGTGTCACAAAGGACGTTAAAACATACGTAGAACATTGTCAGACGTGCGCCCTCACGAAGGGAAAGTCAACGGCACAAGCTGGCAAATTAATTCCCCTTCCGGTTCCAAAAGAACCTTGGAAGGATATATCTATAGATTTCACCACGGGTTTTCCCAAATCACGTGGCTTTGATGCTATTTGTGTAATTGTAGATCGTTTCTCTAAAGAAGTAGAGTTTATCGCTTGTAAAAAGACAATTTCTTCGAAAGAATTAGCTATTCTATTTAGAGACAATGTTTGGTGTAGACACGGACTTCCCTCTTCGATTGTTTCAGATCGAGGACCGCAATTTGCATCGGAGTTTACTTCGCAGCTTTGCACCCTTCTAGGAATAGAACAAAAGCTGTCAACCGCTTATCACCCCCAAACTGATGGCCAAACGGAGCGTATGAACCGAGAACTTCAGCAGTATCTCCGCGCTTACATGGCTAAACGTCAAACGGAATGGGCTGATTGGTTGAAGATAGCGCAGTTCCATCACAATTCCTCCCTATCCACTGCCACTGGAACGATTCCCTTCGCTATAACAAAAAACTACTTCCCACGAATGGGATTCGAAGGCGATTCATCTCCGGCTGGTACATTCTTAGAGAAATGTGGAAAGGCACACAAAGAAGTAGAGCAGGCGTTAGAAGAAACTCAGAACCGGATGAAAGAGCAAGCGGACAAGCATCGGTCCGAAGCTCCAGATTATCAAATCGGAGATTTTGTTATGTTATCCACGGACAACCTCAAATTACCTTATCCCTCCAAAAAGATGACGCAAAACTGGATCGGACCTTATCAGATCACGAAGGTTCTTCCCAATGCAGTCACACTAGACTTGCCCAATTCTATGTATATTCATCCCACGGTTAATGTCAAACGGGTCAAACCGGCTAAAGAACCGTTGGAAGGGCAACCGGTCCGTCTTCCGGATCCGGTAATAGTCAACCAAGAGGGAGAAGAAGAGTACGAGGTGGATTACGTAGTGAAGTCTCAGGTTAAACAAGGACAGTTAGAGTACCTGGTTCATTGGAAAGGCTGGGACATATCGGACCGTACATGGGAAAAGGCAGCGCATTTGTCAAATGCACCCGAAGCTGTCAAAGCTTTTCACAAAAAGCACCCGTCCGCCCCACGCCGTATTAACATGACCATGGGAAATTTCTCGGCCTTGTTTCAGAAATACGAAAATCTGACAGAGGTTCCTGTGCGGAAATTGCCGAATCGCCTGGAATGCGATTCCTAGAGAGGGGATAGTGTTATAGTATTTAAAAAAACTTTTCAAACTTTTGCCTACAACGGTATTCGAACTCTAGACTTTGTCTACAACTTAGGGGTCAAGCTGGATTCATCTTAATCCGCTCCGGTAGTCCCTGTAGCATTACGTAAACTATTACATAATCAGGTCACGTGACAAAGGTCCAGACTTAGATGAGTCAGCAATGATGTCATGGCCTAGACCCTAATCCGTGCCTGGTACCTTTTCTTATCTATCGTCCCATTTACCTTATTTATCTTTTCCTTTATGATTTCCTTATTCGGCTATTGGTCTGTGCGCACTTCTCAATAGTATAAGTAGCCCTGTACTTATCACAGACCTCAGTCTAATCCATTTGTTGCTTCACCGCAATTAAGTTTTAGTACTCAGCATACTCCTTCGCAAGGCCTAGTGTTGCCTTAAGTCCCCGCCGTGTTGTGACTTAGTCATAACACATCTGGGGAATGCTCGAGGCATCCTTCGATAAACTGAAAGGACCTTGAGAACGAGACCAGTGGAGTAAACAACATGTTCCGTGTACCTGGAGATCATCCTGACCTAGTATCCCCTCACGCAAACGGGCAGACACATTGTGTGATTTGACGAGGCCAGTCCGACGATGATACTCGATGATGCGGTAGATAGACCGTTCGGGTAGCATTATGACATGACTGATGTCTGCGACATCCATGCCCGATACATAGTGCATGTAGATTATTGCCCATGCAAGGTCTTCAGAGATTTTCTTGCCACGGGCCATCGATCACGTCCTGCGGTGGTGTGAGTGCACGTCAAGAGTAAACAACCGTTTTCATACGCTCGGCTGATCCCCTGCGAGCTCCTCCGTACGTTCGGTTGAGCGCCTGACGTGCGCGTTTGGCCGTAAAATCGAATCTGAGGTCGGCGAGAGGTGATTTTTGAAGTGATCGAAGGAAGCGGTAGATGTCGTATTTTTTTGCGTGATTCCCTGCGGACGAACAACTGGATGGTGGTATTGAATGATTTGAGGTGGTCCGTTTGCTAGATCGCGAGATATCGCGATTTTGAGTTGGACGCTCAGGCTGGAGGACGATGCGGCAGTTTCGTGTATTTTCTCACACTGCCAACTCTACTGAAAACAGCAATAGCCTTGATAACTTCATGTCAGTGGACCGGGATGGATCCACATTCAAGACACTCGCAATTTAACCAGCGTACGCCCAAGTCCGGGCCATATACACCGACGACAAGATTTATGGAACAACCTCCAAAAATCTTGATCGAAAAGTTTGCAAAACCACCGCCGCAACCCAAGTCAGCATCGGGGGACACCGATGTCTCCCTGTCGGTCGCTACACGTCCGGTAGCGACGAATTCTCGGGTCAGACAGGGCGAGCAGTTCAAAAGAGACATGTTTATCGCATTCATCAACAAAGCATTGCAGGAGAAACTTAACGTTCGTGTTGTCGCGTGCACTTTTTACATTTGCAGACTGACATCTTTTGGTTAGGGCCAGAGCAAAGACTTTGATGACCTCGTAGACCAATTTAATCCCACAAAAGTAGGCGAAAGCGCGACGTCGTCGTCGCAACTACGTCTCTGGATCCTAGCGCTCTCGCATGTGTTATCCAGGTTAGAGAGACGCCATGCATCTCTGGTTGAGGCCATCGTGAATCTACCATGGGCCACGATGGATACCGCTTTCGTAAAGTCGTACTCTATTTTCATCGGGATGCTCCTGAGCGCCAGGCCAGAATACCTTTCTCTGGTTCTCACCAAGATTGCTCAAGGTCTGACCTATCGTGCGTCATCCCGATCTGTTCTAGTCAACTTCCATGTGACAGGCCCGCTCTTGTAGAATCTGGATTGAAAGCACTTGATGCAGGTGGTCCAGAGAGCTCGGCGACACCATTGACACGTAGTGTTATATATGACCGACTTCATCACCTCCTACGCCATCTCTTATCCCTCATACCCACCCTACCCTCGACTTTACAGCCTCTCCTCGTCCGTCATTTTCCTCACAAACGACAATCGCAAGCCACGCAAATAACATACATCCGCAATCTTTTACGAGTCACAGAGTATTGCTCCGAACTGGCTGATCGGATACTCGCTCTAATAATTGACCGAGCTCTCCAAATAGATGTGCGTGATACCCTCGAGTTGGGCACCTATCACTCTCCTTACACACCTTCCAGGTCGAGATTCAAGTGGAATCAGAAGAACTCGAGCAGGACGACACTTTAGAGAATGGTGATCTGTTTGACTTTGATCCTTTCGATGTTGTCGTTGGTCAGGAGCGTGGTGAAGAAGACTCCGATGATGGAGAAGATGTCGACGTCGACTCGGACCTATCAAGCGAGGCATCATCCGATGAAGATGACGGCAAACCCGATCTGCCTGCGAACGTGCGGCATATGCAGGAGATGGTCAATAAGCTCGATGCTATTCTCAAATTGATATTCGACCATTTTAATCGCCTACACTACGTCACCGAAGCACCTGACATACCCGCTCCATCCACTCCTTACCCAAGCAGCATAGTTTCACCGCTAGACATCCCTCGATCTCCTTCACCGGAAACTGGACGCGCCATGCGTGCTGCCCAATTCCATACCCTCCTGGCCATATTTGACCGGACTATCATCCGAACTTTCAAATCACGGTATACCCAATTCCTCGTCTTCTGGTATTCTTCCCTCGATCCCGAGTTTAGCGACCTTTTCCAAGGCCTCCTTGTCGAAAAGGCACTCATCGGTCAGGATGTACCCTCGGTGACGCGCGCAGCTGCAGCAAGCTACATCGCTTCCTTCGTTAGTCGAGCGCAATTCGTAGACCGTGAAGGTGCACGCAGGGTGATCTCGGTTCTCTGTACCTTCCTGCAGAGTCACTTGGACGCATTCGACAGTATCATACAGGCAGGACAAGACGCCCCAGGGCTAGCGCACCACAGTGTCTTCTATGCCATCACCCAAGCCGTCTTCCTCATATTTTGCTTCCGATGGCGAGACCTCGAAGAGGAACTGGATGAGGTGGTAGAATATGGGGGGACGAAGAAATGGATGAGCGAGCTGAATGTCGTGCAGCGGGTGATAACCTCTCCCCTGAACCCGTTAAAAGTATGCAAATCATCCCCCCTTGTATCGAACCCGACGAAACTCGAGAGATGTGGTTCTCACACAACGTCTTAGGTATGCTCGCAGAACGTGGTGCTGCAATTCGCGCGCGTAGCACAGGCTACCGACTTCGTATACTGTCACTCCATCATAGAGGCCAACAAGCGCTCCGAGTATAACCCCGGTTCTGGGTCTCTACCACTCATGCCGAGGGTTAATGGAGAGGAGTTCGTGAGCGCGGAGTTGCATACGTTCTTCCCGTTCGATCCTTATAAGCTGCCGCGTTCGGGGTCGTATATTCAGGGGGTATACCGAGAGTGGTCGTCGGTTGCAATTGGAGGAGACGAGGAGAGCGATGATGAAGATGAGGAGGAGGATGACGAGGGAGATGACGATGGGGTCAATGGTGAAGGCCTCGCAGAAGCCGGATCGAGTGCGGTCAGCTTGAGCAGTGGCTTGATGATTTCATTGGTCTCCGGAGGACTTGAAATACCGGGCACCAAACCAAACGCGAACGCCGATGCCGACGGTCTTGGAGAGTCGTTTGGTGGCATGAGTATCAGTCCAGCTCATCCCAGCTTGGTCATGGCCTCGTAGATGCGGTCCTGTACGAGGCGTGTTTTGTGCGTGGTATACGTACATGGGACGGTACTATGTGGGTAGACTACAGTATGGTAAAATGCGTGCTGATATGCGGTCGCTAAACAATCGAAACCGAGTAAGTAATCAAGACCGAATGGTAACTGGAATATGCGCGAATTCAGATAGAGTGCCGGAAAGTTCGTCTTCAGCATATGGTTTCATGCGAGAACGATCGAAAACGGATGTCCAGTCCCAGCTTCTCCACTCCTCTTCAGGAGAGGGAGGGGACGCGATGAGAACGAAAGCAAAGTCCGACAAATCTGATAGCTGAATGAAACGGAAAGTGTTCTTCCCTGGAACCATACATGATGTGACATCCAGAGGGCTAGACTCCTGCGTTTCAAAGGGCGTGGATGACATGCGGTAATGATTCACAGGGTGATGCTTACCAGCTTATAGGGCAGCCAGGTCCTCCCCTGTTCAGAGTCCGGATTGACCTGGACGACCAATGTGCCTTTTCTGGGCCAATGCATTACGTCACTACGGATGAGAGCATTGACGTCCTCCCTCCCAGCGCCACTCGTCATTCCACCAGGAACTGAGCAGAGGCGGACGTTCATCTTCATACGGTATAACCGACTGACGGGATGGATGAGGCGGCATGCATACGAACGGGAAAGCGATACGTACGATTCTCTGGTGATGAAGAACAAGTCCTCACTTACATCAATGTTAATGTTGACTATCTCTGCGTTCCGTTTGCCCTGCTGTGAGAACCATACACCAGGTTGAGCTGGTAAATGAGATACGAAGTCTTCGTATCTTGGCATAGTAGCCGGCACCGGGGGAAGTGAGTGTTCCCCAGGGGGTTGCCCCTCAGACGTATCCATCTTTGTCATTGATGGAGTTGCTGGCATGAGTGCTGGAAACATGCGGATGGCTTCGCGAACCAGATCAATCAATGACGCCGAACTTTGTGGTTCTTCTGCCGTGGGAGAAGCAACATGAGCGTTGGAACTTGGCGAATAGTCGCCCTTCCAGTTGTCGTTCTTGGCGTAACTCTGCAGCATCGCACGCGGCGCTTTCGGCGGCGATTTGCCCCCGGGGAAGTCAACCAACGTAATCTCGCTGTCCCTCCTCGACACGCCAGAGTCTGATACTACAGTGTTCATTGAACTGAACCTGCTTCGTGTCCCTCCCCAATTCCAAGAATCCTTTTCATCAACCCTGCCATACTTTTGAGATCCGTTCCACCCCTGATACACTGCGGGCGTCTGCTGGGAAATGAGCGACACGAGTTGGCGTCTCATCTCTTTCGCTTGCCCTAAGAACTGCGTACACTGATCGTCGGAAAGCAATCGAAGGCATTGCTCCGCGTCTGTATCTTTGGACGGGTCTCTCGCTTTTGTGGCGGACAGAAGAATGGGAACGAGAGACTTCCTGCATTCTTCAAGCGTAGAGGCAGATAGCGGGGGCATGTCATCCAACAGTAGACTTTCTTGGTCAGGCGGATAGGCAGATATCGATGGAAGGCTGTTCACAGCAGTTTTCGTTGGAGAGTATAGCACAGAGGCGTGGATATCCTCCTCCACTTTGATTCGGTGGAGGTTGTGGGTTTCGAGCCCTAGAGTTGTCTTCTTGGGTTCGATCTTCCAAGATTACACGTAAATATCCAGAACGTGTAGTACTCGAGGTGGGGTAACATACCGAACACGAGGTGCTAGATGGAGGTGGTGGAGGTGTGCCAATCACGGATTCTAAAAATCTCTCAACTTCTCCAGGTTCCGGAGTGTAAAAGTGAGGGATTGGGTCATCCGGCAAGTCCGCATACATATCCACGCTTTCCTCACAATCATCCACCTCATCCACATCCATCTGATCTGCCAAACTTGCACCCACATCCAATGCTGATGTCCCGATCCTCTGAAGTAGTGTCGGAGACTGCGGACTCAAACGATCGAGTAGATTGTTGGATTTCTGAGGGGAGTAATTTTTCGGGCGCTTGTAGTAGTAGGTCTGAGATGGGTTCCATTTCCCACTGTGCTTGACTTTGGGCACCTTCTTGGTGAATTGATGGCTGCGATTCCGTACAGCTCCGCGGTTCCAATATTGTGGTGCAAAGTTTTCTTGTGACGGGCCATTTGTATAACCACCTTTATTATAAAAATTGCTGGACGACGAATACCCTGACGTTGGGCGAACGAGCGCCGTTGGAGAGGACATGGGGGTTGATAAGATTGGATGATAGCTGGGATGCAGTTCGCACTACGCGCTCTCCCGCTCTGGGCTTACAAATACTGCAGTGGAGAACGTTCTCGACACTTTGTGAAACGTTCGTTTCAACTTGAACCACGGCAAATTGAGGAAATTCGTCTTTCACGTTTCATGATACAGGCTGACTTGGACGTTTGGCGAATTATGACGGATTGGAGTGCTGCCAACAATGAGCACCCTTGAGCACCCACAACATTCCCAAGTTGGTAGGAATTCGGCGTCTACAGCAAGTTGATCAAACGTTTATATCACAGCTTCTTTCCAGTTTATGGGTCCTGATGAGGCCTGATGACCCTCGAGGCTAGGCCATCTGTCATCGTGGAGCTTCGGCTCTCGTGTTCTACACACCATTTCGGACGTACTGTACGTTGATCTGGTGTGTTGAGTCTGCGAGTTTCCGCAGGAGCTCGCCATGCGGACGTAGTACAGCTTCGTGCTACCTTCAAATACCGCTCTTTCAGATGACCCTCAACCTCTTCCCTAATCCAAACCATTGACACACTACTATCGAAATGGGCGGAGGACATTCCAGTCACTGCGAACCTGATTGGCAGGCTATCGCGCGTGAGCGACAAGCGGCCGAATCAGCCCGTCGCCACGCAGAGGAACAACAACGTATCGCCGAAGAACATGCCCGGCAGGCTAGAGAAGCTGCTGAACGCGCTGCCCGCGAGGCGGAGGAACAGAGGCAAAGGGAGAGAGAAGCTCAGCTTGCCGCTGAGCGAGCGGCCCAGGCTGCTCGAGAAGAAGCCGAGCGTATTCGTCGGGAGATAGAAGCTGCCTCCTATGCTGCTCGAATCGCCCAAGAGCAGGCGGAGGCGAGGGCTCGTGAAGAACGAGAGCGTCAGGAGCGGATTGCGAGGGAGCTGGCCGAGGAGCGGGAACGGGCTAGGGCCGCTGAGGAGGCTGCGAGGTTGGCTGCGATTGCTGCCAAGGAAGAAGAAGATCGACGTCGGAGAGCTCAGGAGGAAGAGATGCGGAGGCTCAGGGAGGAGCGGGCTGCTGCTGAGGAAGCGGCTCGTAAGGCAGCAGAGGAGGCGATGAAAGCCAAAAAGGAGAAAGAAGAGGTGGAACGACAGCTAAAGGAGGGTATCCAGCCCGTGGTCATGCCCACTGCAGATGAGCTCCGAGTCGCAAAGGAGAGGGTGCAGTACACGGATGGAGTCTTCCACTTTGCCGTTGCCGGGGTCGCTGGCAGTGGTAAATCGTCCTTGATCAACGCCCTCTGCGGCATGAGCAACCAAGACCCCAACGCAGCTCCTACAGGCGTCATCGAGACCACCCTGGAGGTTGGGAGATATCTTAACTCTAAACATGCCGACCAGTTCGCATGGTACGACATTCCGGGATCAGGAACGCTGAAGATTCCCGACTGGCAATATTTCAACTCCCAAGGACTCTATGTCTTTGATTGCATTATCGTTCTCTTCAACAATCGGTTCACGATGACCGACCAAGCAATTTTGATGAACTGTCGTCGTTTCAACATCCCCACCTTCATCGTCCGCTCGAAAGCTGATCAACACATTCAAAACCTCATGCTAGAAATGGATGACGATTGCGACGACGAACCGGGAAGAAAGGAGGATTTGTACAGAGCTGCTCGGGAACAATTCATCGCTGAGACCCGCCAAAGCGTCAAAGAGAACTTGGGTGCGGCCCAGCTTCCCGACCAACGGGTCTACATCGTATCAAATAAAGTTCTACTCGGGATCGTCAAGGACAAGTCCCCACGAAGGGTCATTGACGAACTGGAGTTGCTGAGGGACCTCCACGGTGAGGCGCATAGAAATCATAACAGGCGTTGGTTCGGCACGCCGAATGCAGCTGCCTCGTCTGCGCACAGTCTTTGATCCCTAGATTCATCGTGCATACAGCTCTGTTTGTCCTTGCTCCGCGTTTTTTCTGGTAGAATCCCCACCCTTATGAACGCTTCTGAACTGTTCCGCGGCTTTTTGTCAGGGATTCGTCTTCGCAATAGGACTAGGAACCATTGTGTAAACTAGTATGCAAATCCAATCTACATGTTCTTCAGTTTCAGTTTCAAGTTTGCGGGTGTGCTATAGATATCTTTCAGGACTACGTTGCACGTTCATGATTCAGCTACGATGACACCGCCACACGAGGGATCATCGAAATGCTGAATCTAGTCATGCTCGAGATCCCTAGAAGACCCCCATCATGAAACGGGGTTGCCTCGTTCTCCACTTCCTGTGTTCACGTTCTGGGTTCAGGTTGATCCCCGTCGTCTGAGATGGAAGACCCCGCTCGGCGCTGAGGTATCACAATTCCAATAGACTACAGTACGGAAGAAGATTGAATGTATGTAGAAATAGGTGCATAGAAGCGAAGCAAGCCGATTCAAACGCAGACTTTGTAGACTGGATCAACGCATGTAAATCCCCGTGTCAGCCCTCTTGTCCGGCTGCGCACTGCGCCTGACATGCGCTTCGCTGTACAGGTCGTTCAGTAGCTCCACCTCGTCGATAGTCCCCTTCGGCTTCTTGTCCCGGGAGATGTTACACAGCGCAGCGCTGGAGACAACGTAAACCCGTTGGTTTGGGAGATTCGCCTCCTCCAGATTCGCCTTGACACTGTTCTTGGTTTGCTCAATGAAATGCTTGCGCGCCTCTTTGTAGCGGTTGTCGCGATGGTCAGGATCTTCATCTTCTTCATCGCTATCTTCTTCCATCTCCTTCATGATGTTCTGGATGTGTTGGTCAGCTTTGGATCGGACGATATACGTGGGGATCTTGAAGCGTCTGCAGTTAACGAGGATGGCGGTGTCCGTCATGGTGAACCGATTGTCGAAAAGAATAATGATGCAGTCGAAGACGTAAAGCCCTTGACTGTTAAAGTACTGCCAGTCGGGACACTTGATGGTACCTGCGCCCGGAATGTCGTACCAGATGAAGGGGCTCTGGGGATGAGCGTCGGGATATCTCGTCAACTCTAGCGTGGTTTCGGTGATGCCCACAGCCGCAGCTCCAGCGTCTTTGCTACGTAATCCACGGAACGCGTTGACGAGAGAAGACTTGCCACTCCCAGAGATGCCAGCGACGGCGAAGTGGAAATAGCCATCCTTGTACTGGACGCGCTTCTTAGCGGCAGCGAGCTCCCGGGAGGAGGGCGTTACGATGGGCTGAATCCCCTCCTTCAACTTCCTCTCAGCTTCGTCCCTGGCCTCTCTCGCCTTCCGTGCCTCCTCGTCTGCTGCGCGGGCGGCCTCCTCAGCCTTGGCTTTACCAGCTTCAGCCTTGCGACGTTCCTCGTCGGCAGCTCTCTTGGCCCTCTGGGCCAAGAGGCGTGCGTAAGCACGTCGACTGACACCGACTTCTCGATTCTTCGGGGGGGAGCACCACCCCTGTCACTGTGACATCCTCGATGAATTTGGTATCACTGTCACGCAATATACCGATTCTTGGATCGATCAAATTTGATAGACATCGCGACATGAAAGGACCCCGTCCACCGCACGTACAACATACACAGCGAGGAAAAAGAGTGAACGGGAGTACGAAAATGACAGCAGGAGGGTAGCGAAAGCATCAGAAAGCATCAGAAAGCATCAGAATACAGTAACGTAGCATACTTGATGGCGAATGTCAAGGGTCGTTGGTGAAAAACACGAAAAAAACGAGTACAGACATGAGAAAGTGACCTAGTTCTTCGCCGAACGTGGGCGTTTCGAGCCGGAGGATGAAGCAATGGTATTTCTGAACTCTGCAGCATCGGCCTGTCTCTTTTGCCCTGCAGACGTAGTGGCCAGGGTAGTAGTGCTAATGGTGGTCTCGAAAGGAACTCGCAGACGAACGGGAACACCCAACTTCTTCTCCTCGAGTGACGTGAGGAGGACAGCTTGCGCGACGTGCGAAGGGAGAGGCAATCCCAAGAGCTTGCCAGGATGCGCATATTCCGGGTGCGAGAAGTTTAGGTGTTGTTCCATGTTGTATCTCCATACAGCGGCCTTGGCATCCGTTGGTCGTCCAGGATGAGAGCAGAGCGTGCAAATGACGGGGACATTGCGGCAAGGGCGTGACTCTGAACCATTTTCTGCGAACGAATACCTGAATGAAACTTTGCAGGGACAACTCGTGATGACCTTTGTTTTCTTCAGTTTGACGACACAGTCCGGATGACCCGAGCGACCGCAGAACCCGCATGGCATGTGCTCGCCAACGGGCGTTGATAAATCTTCTCCAACTCCTCGGATCGACCGCAAGATGTGACCCCCCATATGTGATCGTAGGTCCTTTGTGGGCTCGTGGCAAAGTGTACAGATCACTTCGGTACTCGAGACATTTGCATCGGAGAGCACTTGTATGGCTTCTGCACAGAGTAGAGCGAGAGTTCCTGCACATAAGTAATCAGTAGAAGGCCCGAGAGTGGTTGAATGTAACGTACCGTCACTTTTCGCGTACGGAAAACCTGTGGATGTTCCACTTAACAAGGCTAGATTTGTAATCGGTGCCTTTGAGTCGCAAATGCGCTTCCAAATGGTGGTGATCGCAGCTTCCATCGGGTCGTCCTTGAGCGCCCATGTAATGTCACGCGAGTTGATCTCTGCGCGGTGCTCAATAGGGAGGTGCTTGGAGGCCGTGACAACGTTTGGATTCACGGGCTCGATGAGTGTGCCATAGACGTTCAGCTCGACGACCTTTCGAGTGGAAACATTGGCATTAGGGACGGGGGAGATGGACTTGAGATATCCGCCATTCCAGACCCATAAATCCTCCGTAGTCTCTGGGTCCGAGGACGGGAAGAGAAGTAGAAGGTCGCCGTGAACCTTGACTTTTGCGGCGGGGGAAATGAGAGTCTTCACATTGATTTCCGTTCGTAAAACACTGTCTTCAAAGATTGAAGTGGAACGAAGCAAAGCGAGAGCGACAGTTTGATTGCTGAGACGAAGGAGAGTGAGGAAAGGACTACCAGTAACGAAGATGAGTTCTGAATCGTCTGACGATGGTACAACTTGAAGGTCGGCATTGATCTCCTTCTGGATGGATGTGAATCCCCTGACGCGGCGTAAACGATCGAGTGATTTGGCCTTGAACGAGCTGTTAAAAAAAATGCGGCAGAAAGAGGACTTGTGTATGTATTTCCCCTCGACCAAGAGGTAGTCGAGGGGTCGAATTCCGGGACCAGCGGGAATAAGTGGCATGGAGGACTCGGGC
>JBBPTG010000406.1:0-15874 GCA_038093975.1 Chalciporus piperatus | reverse complement strand
TTGCGTGTACACATGATCCAGGTTCGCGTGATCACCTGTTGACGTCACGAATTCGCCTTCTGGCTTTTCACTTCTCATGGGTCAGCATTTAGTGCCCAGTTTCTGTTACCCATTCGTCGTCGTCGTCACCCCACATCCCTATCCATGTACATCGTCGTCGCTGTCTCGCGACTCTGCTAGAGTGTCTACCTCTACCGTGTACATCGTCGCCGTTGCTCTGCAACTATTCCCCTGCAACTAGAGTGTCTACCTCTGTTGCGCATTCCGTCGCCGTCATCCGCGAAGCCTGAAAGATAGCTTCACGATCTGTTGAACCTCACTTGGTCTTCTATACCGGTTTGGACAATCAACACGCAGTACTCTAGCAGTACTTAGAAGATCAATACCCTGAGTTATCGCAACTCACGTGCAAGAGCCGCCGCCGCTCGACTTCGTCTCCATCGACATCTACAAGCTTGAAAGATAGCTTTACGACTTTATCGTTATCGTCTAGTCGTCTCGTCACCAGTACGCCACTCAACTGTCGATCGCAAGTGGGTACCTGCGCTGTCTTCGCGCCTTGTCATCGCTGACAGTAGGTATCTACTTGTCGAGCAATCCCGCCGCTTATCAGCGTGCCGCGTTCTTTGTCCTTCCATCGAGTGGAACTGGATACTTGATTTTCCGCTTACCGCGTTCACGACACTTCAACTGCTTTCGTTGAGTTAACAACTGTCGAACATGATGTCGAACATCATCGTACTCCGCGTCGCGTTTTTACCCCTTTCCATCGAGTGGAACGGAACACTGTGTTTACCAGTCGAGACATAGTCCCTCACGGACATCACTGAAAGCTTGAAACTCGCTCGTATGCTGTCACCGCATATTCCCTTGTCCCTATCGTCGTCAGCAAGCTTGAAAGACAGCTTTACGACTTTATCATCGTTGTCACCGACACATCGCGTCAAGAACGCTGTCACTAGTGTCTATCCTACTAGGGTGTTATCCCTGAATGTGTCTGGAATCCAAAACTCTTGCCGCCCGCTGTCTGGAATCCAAATTCATCGAGCTGTTTTCGCTCGTTACGCTTGCGCACACCGCTGCCACGTGCATGAAATCCGAGTAGTCTGGAATCCAAATCGACAGAGCTGTTTCTGCTCATTGCTACTTGAAAAGCATTGTCTGGGATCCAAACCCATTGAGCTGCTTTCGCTCATCGCTATCAATCCTCACTGCTGTCTCAAGCACTCGAAGTATGGAATCGAATTCCATTGAGCTGTTGTCGCTCATCGCTCGAACAATCCCAAACCACTCGTCGTTTCGGTTATCTGTGAAGAAACCTACAGAAACCGTGAAATTTTTTTTACTGGGGGGATTGTCAAGATCACATGAAACTCCTACTTCCATCGGGTATCGAGAAGGCCGACCGGGCCAAAGAACCATAGAGTTCCTCTGTGGGTTCACCGTAGGGTCTGGTTCTCCGTAGGGTTTGTCTGGAATCCAAACCAAAGAGAGGAGGTAGTGGATTGAATGGTAGTGACACGATGAAGTGTTGCGGGAATGCACACGAAGATGTGTTACCAATGAACACCAATGGAACGTGAAGTGACACAAGGAATACAAAGTGTTATGGCAATGACACAAGTGTTACGACAAGTGTTACGACAAGTGACACACTATGAACACGCTAGTGTGAAGAGTACAAGAGAGTACCAAGGGTACGAACAATAATGGTGTTAACCATAATCATTTTCTTCGCTCAAAATCTCTTTCTCTCGCCCAAATTCCAAGCCGCAGTCGCTTGAAGAACCCAAATCTCTACCGAGAACGCGCATTTCTGAGGATTTCACAATCTTCACGCTCATCACCACTCGCTTTAGCACTCGCTGCTGCAATTCTCATTGACACACTCGAGAAACGTGTTGATACAATCCAAGGAAACCTTTCTTACAAGGTTAGAACCTTACACAATCGCAAATCTGATTGGTCGGAACGCTATACGCTTGAAGCTTCCATATCCCATGACGAACACAAGGTGAATTACATCGTTGATTCATGCTTACAAGGTCAAAACCTGAAATGCCTTGCGCATTGAAAGCTATGCGAAATCTGATCGCACGTGAAAACCAAGGTCTATTCTTGACATTGCACTGGATGCAATTAGAATTTCCCACGCTACACATCCGTCCACCCTGCGCTTACACAGCATGACTCAGAATTCTATTCGAGTCACAATTACAACTGCATGACAGTCGAACGAGTCAGACTGACGATGAAAATATCGATTGATTGGAAACCGTACCGAGAACCGAAAAGGTATAAAGAGTGATGTTTTACGCTCTTGCTCTCCATCCACATCCATCATTGAAACAATCATCACAATGAACTCACACGCCTTCGCCGCTGTTGTTCGCAATGTCGTCGCTCGCAACTATCGCAATGCTCGCACTCGCAGATACGTTGTCATCATCACATGCTGTTTCGCATTTCAACTATTCCAATTCCGGATTCTGAGAATCCTGCCACCCATCCCCATCATCTTGATTTTTGATATCATCATCATCATCGTCGTTCATTGCACAATGTTCGTGCTGCTTCACAGGTTGATATCCTTGCAAGGTCTTGATCGTCTGGAATACGATCCATAGAGAGGAGGTAGTGTTACGAACGCTCAGTTCCTTATCCTAGTTTTTCCTACACTTACTACGTTTCTCTTTCACTTTTGGACTTAGTCGCTTTCTCTCCCTTTTCTGTTATCTTATCTTATCAAGATCACATCACGTGACCTGCTTACATCAGCTAGGTCTAGCCTTTCGCTTACGTAACGTGGCTGTGCGTGGCTGTGCATCTTCCCCACTGTCCATGACTCATACCGAGTCACCATGACTCAGACTCTTACTGACTCATCTCGCTTACTAGTCATATACGCTATTGGCTGTTACTCGCCATGACTCATATCTAGTCATACCTAGTTATATAGTTAAGGTTTACTAGTCATATAGTTAAGGTTTAGCCACAACATGTACAAACACTGTCAATAGTATATAAACCCGGGTTGACAAGCACTGGCTCTCCAGTCTTGTTCTCCTGGAGTTTCCTCTTCTTGAACTTCATGGGCCAAGCGCTCCTGCTTGCCTAGTCTGATCCTCAGCTCTAGTTACTGAGTTGATGTGGTTCCACTAGGGCATGTTGTCTGATGATAGCGCTAGCTCTTGATTGAGTTGAGTCGTTTCAGCGAGCAGGGCCATGATAACCACCAAGTTTATGCTTTAAATTTTCCTTACCGTCGTCGCCCCAATATCAACATAGACCATCTCGTCTCGCTCGCGACTCTTCCGGACATGCGTACCACCATGCAATATGTCTGCCTCATGCGTCAGGCGTCTCTCAGCGATGAAGTATCTAAGTTGTCAGAGGGTGCTATCGAAAGGATGCGAAACCCGCCAACCCACGCAATTCACATCGATCACGGAGCCGCTCGCTACTGCATATCCGTTTACCTCTCCCTTGAGCATACATCCCAGCAAGCCTACGAACGTGTCTGCAACGCCGCCGCACTCAATCTCATCGATGCCAACATGGTGAAACGACTCAACTCAACTAAGAGCTAAGACTCACACTAGACAATAGCGAGCCGATGAACTTGGCTGAGGTTCGATGAGGAAACTCCAGGAGAACAAGACTGGGGAGTCCAGTGCTTGTCGACCCAGGTTTATATACTATTGTCAATGTTTGTACATGTTGTGGCTAAACCTTATCGTAGGTGACTGGGTATGACTCATACTGACTACTAGCCAATAGCGTAACTAGCTCTACTGCGGAATGAGTAAGCGTGAGTCATATGATGAGTAATGCTGACTGATGCTGACGAGTGAGCGGTGAGTCATCAGTTAGTAAGCGAAGGTCTAGACCTAGCTTATGTAAGTAAGTCACGTGATGCGATAAGATAAGATAACAAAAGAGAAAGTGAAACGACTAAGTCCACGAAACGAAGAGAAACCTAGTAAGCGTAATGGAATGTAGGGATGATTAGGATAAGGAATGGAGCGTTCGTAACACTACCCCCTCTCTATGGATCGTATTCCTAGACGATCAGACTTCGACGAGTGGACCTTGATTCATCCACGGTACTCCATTTGCTGGCGGAGCAGCAGCGACCTGAAGGTTGTTGTTCGTCCAGGTTACTGGTGGCTCAAATGGGTTACCATCGTTTTCATCGACAGGAATAGGGTGGGGAGCACCTACGAGTGCAGGGTCAGGAATAGGAGGTTCAGCGAGATCAGGCCAGTTTGTAGGCCATTCCTGCTGATCAGGATTCTCTGCCTGTTCTTCTATCACGTTGTCCCACTTGCTCAGATCCGGGTGCCATACGACGAGCTTCATCCACCTTGTCGTCCAGTCCCAGTTGATCTCGATGGACGTGGACCGTCTGGTCACGATCATCCGAGCGAACATGAGGTATTGAATGGCGATGGTGATGACGACGATGGTGATGAGGGCGAGGAGGGAGGGGATGAGCATGCGGAGAATCCAACCGTTGCAGATAATGAAGAGTATAAAGAGGAGGGAGAGGACGAAGTTGCCTCGATCCCTAGTGAAGTTTCGAATGAAAATGTCGCGGAGGACACTCTCCCAAGCGTAGACGTCGTTGAGATCCATTGGTGATGATGGTGGTTTGTGGAAGAGAAACTGTGAGAGTAAAGACCGTCGAACATCAGTCTCTTATACCTCTTCGGTGTTCGGCACGGTATTCAACCAGTTGATTTGGCCATCATCCACCTGACTCGTTAGATTGTCATACGGCTGAAACAGTGACTCAAATAGACTCCGTGACATGCGAAGGAATCGCGGAGCGGACGGATGTATCTTGTTGAATTCCCTTATTGCATCTTGTGCGTTCTTGAGATTCGACCTTGGTTCCCATGTCCGATCAGATTCCGCATAGCCTTTCCAGTGCACGAGGTATTTCAGGGTTTTTCCCTGTAAACGAGAATCAACGATATAATCTACCTCATATTCATCATCTCTGTCTTCTGTCACAATCACAGGCCCAGGCTTGTCAACGGTTTGCTTCCGTAACCTGTCCTTATATGGTTTGACACGTGAAACATTAACGACGGGGTGAATTTTCATGGTACGCGGAAGCTTCAAACGTAGTGCGTTCCGTCCAATCAGGGTTGTGATTTCGTAAGGGCCCAACCATCGTGGGGAAAGTTTCTTAGATCTCTGCGCCAGGCGGAGATTAGTTGTAGACAACCAGACTTTCTGACCAGTTTCGTAAGATGGTGATTCAGAGCGGTGTTTATCGGCCTGCGCCTTCATACGCTTCTGAGCTTCTATTATGTTATCCTTGGTTTCTTTCAACGTGTTGGCAAGCGTGTTAACAAAGTCCGTAGCAGCGGGTGCTTTAGACGTGTAATTCTCTATTCCCATTCTCGGGGAATATGTGTGCGTGACGTTGAAAGGTGCCTTGGATGTAGAGGCTTGCTTCTTCGAGTTGTACGAGAATTGCGCAATTGGTAGCCAATCAGTCCATTCTTCTTGTTTTTCTGATGTGAATAGACGGAGATACTGTTGTAGATCTCGATTCATACGTTCAGTTTGTCCATCAGTTTGGGGATGAAAGGCGGTGGAGAGTTTGGGCGTAATGCCAAGACGTTTGCATATGTCTTTCATCACTTGAGATGCGAATTGTGGACCTCGGTCCGATATGATGGTCTTAGGAAGTCCATGATGTTTCCATACATGGGTTAGGTAAAGACGGGCGGTGTCGAGAGCGGTAACCGTCTTGTTGCAGGGAATGAATTCGACTTCTTTGGAGAATCTGTCAACGACGACGAGAATAGAATCGAATCCATTCGAAAGTGGCAGATCGGTAGTGAAATCTGCAGAGATATGTTCCCAAGGAAGATCCGGAACTTCAAGGGGGCGGAGCTTTCCAGAAGGAGCATAGTTTATCCCTTTGAAACGTGCACATCTGTCACAGCGTGAGACGTAGTCTTTTACGAGCGTAGCCATTCCTGGCCAGGCGTAGCTGCGCTGTAGCAGTTCAATTGTCTTTTCATATCCGGGATGTCCAGCAACGGGCGTGTCGTGATGAAGTCGAATAATCTCCATGCGGAGATCTTCTTCTTCAGGAACGTATAGTCTTCCTTTCTTGTCAATCAGAATCCCATCAGACTCTTCACAAATGCCGTGTTCTTTACAGAGTTTCATGACTTCTGTCTCACGTATTTTGAAGGTTGCTTTTCTGATTTTGTTCATAATCAGATCGGAATCGGTCGAGAGTTGAACAGTTGACGTGGCAGCTATTCTGTCCGGAGGTATTACCAAGATAGCTTTGTTATCTGCTTCGATACCGATTGCGTGATCTTCTCTCCTTGATAAGGCATCGGCTTTCCCCATTTGGGAGCCGGCCTTGTGTAACCATTTGAAATTGAATCGGCTAAGATATTGAGACCAACGTGCTTGGCGACGATTTAGATCTTGTCGAGTCATGAAGAATTGAAGGTTCGCGTGATCGTTCCAAATTTCAAACTCGTGTTTGGAACCTTCCAGATAATGTCTCCATTGTTCTAGACTTCTGATAACGCTTAGCATCTCTTTATCCGCGATAGGGTAATTGCGTTCTTCCGGTGACATGGAGTGGGAAGAGAACGCGACGGGATGCCATTTGTCTCCTTGTTCTATAGATAGAACAGCACCCGTGGCATAATTAGATGCATCCGATTCTAGACGGAAGCGTTTGTCATTGTCTGGGAAAGCGAGTATGGGAGCGGTGATGAACTTCTGTTTCATCGTGTTGAAGGTGTTCGTCTGCGCATCTTCCCATGCGAATTTCGTATCCTTCTTGGTAAGGTCATTCAAGGGTCTAGCCACTTGAGCGTAATCCTGAATGAAGCGGCGATAGAAGTTTGCTAACCCAAGGAAGCTTCTTACACCTCTGACATTTGTCGGAGTTGGCCATTCGGTGATTGCCTTGACCTTATCGTCATCCATCCTGATTCCCTCGGGAGTAATTGTCATTCCCAAGAATTCTACTTCTTTGGTATGGAAGACACATTTCTCTGGTTTGACGAAGAGGTCATTCTCTTCTAGGCGACGAAGAACTTCCCTGACTATTTTTGCATGGACAGCAGGATCGTCGGATTTGGTAAAGATCATGATGTCATCAATGTAGACAACAACGGCGTCTTCCATATCCGAGAAGATGTCGTTCATCATGGTTTGAAATGTCGCAGGAGAATTGCATAATCCGAAGTACATGACCAAGGGTTCGAAGGCGCCACGGAAGCACACGAATGCGGCTTTAGATTCATCGCCTTCTTTGATGCGGATGTTGTTGTATCCCCAGCGCAAGTCCATTTTGGTAAACAGTTTTGCGCCTTTCAGTTTATCAACCAATTGGGAAATGAGGGGTAGCGGGTAGTTGTTTTTCACCGTGTGTTCATTCAGATAACGGTAATCTTGAACCATGCGTTTCTTGCCATCCTTCTTAGGAACGAAGAACACGGGAGAAGTCTGCTCAGATTTGGAAGGACGAATGTATCCTTTCTTGAGCTGATCATCAATGAATGCGCTGACTTCTTCTTGTTCCGTGACAGAGAGTGGGATAAGACGACCCTTTTTCGGCTTGTAGGTGTCTTTCAAGTCAATTGCATGATCCCACGGCTTACGGGTTGGCATGCGTTCAGATTCCTTTTTCTTGAACAGGTGAATATACTTGTGATATTCTTTTGGAACAAGTTCTTCCGGAGTCTTTTCCGTTTTTAGTTCGGGCGCCTCCTTCTTTGCGGCGTTGATGTGACGAAGAGAATTTCGTTCTTCATCATCAAGTTGACGTGCGAACGGTGGTTTATCTCGTAAAACGGAACAAGACCAAGGACAACGTGTCATGTGGACCGTTCCTTTGTTCCAATCTATCTCTGGATTGTGTTGCTTCAGCCATGCGTATCCTAGTATCATCTGATTCTTTCCGAGATCAGTGACTTCTGCAATGGCCTTCTCACGATGTCCGTTGAAATGGATAATGATTTCCGCACAGTGTGTTATCTGTCCAGCGGAGTTATGTGTTCCGTCCACGTTGTATACCGTAAGTGGGTGTCTGAGTTGCACGAGGGGTAATTTGATTTTGTCAGCCCATCTCCGATCAACGAAGATAGCGTTAGCTCCTGAATCAAGAAGTGCCTCTGCTCGTGTGAAAGCAGAAGGGAGGCGTTGCGAAGCGATGGAAGTAGATAGCTTCAATTCTCGATCCGTCGTGCGAATGAAACGTGGTCCTGGGTTTTCGGAAAGATATCGGATTATGGAAACGGAATTAAGCACCTGACTAGAGTCCAGGCCAAGCTCATGATCAACATGAGACCCCGTTTGACTGTGTGAATAGTTTACAGATTTTCCTAATGAGTTAGTTGCGGTCCGTTTGCCCAGATCATTCAGGCCACTTTGCCTTTTCCCTTCATTTCGATATCTTTCATATCGTAGAAGTAAGCCTTCATTTCGTCGAATGAACGGCCTTCAAGAGCACTAGATTCGGTAGACAGTTCTCTCACCTGTCTCTTCTGAAGTTTGCAGGCACGTTTGTGTTCGCCTCGTGACCAACCACAGCCCTTGCATTTGGTACCAGGTACCGGACATTGCTGTTTCGGATGTCCCGGTTTCCCACAGTTCCAACAATTTCCTTGCTTCTTTTCTTTGAAATTGCTTGTGGTTGCTTTTACGACAGATGGTACTTCCTCTTCTTCTATCTCGCCTTCTTCGATTTCGGCAGAACCTATATCCATTGGGGCACCACGACCTGGTTGTGTGCCCGTGTTGGTATATTTATATCGCGGGGTATCACCTGCGGTTCCTGTCTTGATCATGGAGATAAGCTGTTTCCTTCCTGCAAGGAGGCGTAGTTCTTCGACGTATGTGTCATATTTGTCGAACCGTCCCTTATCCATGAAGATCCGATGTGTGATCTCTGGATCTGCATTTAGTTCTAGAAGTTCGATGTGTCACGCATCACTCCAATCGTCCATGAGGCGATGAGTTTGGAACGTGGTAAGGAATTTCTCCATAGACATCTTGCCTTGTTTCAGATTCTTGATCTGGTTGCGGTGATATTCCACTTCGTTATCCGAGCGGAATTGATCGGTGATTCGTTTATGGAACTCGGCGGCAGTATACGTGGTTCCATTTTCCAAGATATCATGTGTCATGGCTCATGAGAAAGTAGCGGTGTCTCCTCCTGTCATTCGACTAAGGATAGCTCTGATCGCCGTCATTCCATGTAACACGGTGTTGTTTTCATCTAGCCATGCGCGGACTCTTGTCCACCATTCTTCGAACTTCTTTCCTCTAGCTCCGTCATAGTCTCCTGGATCCTTGACGATTTTGGACAACTTAGGTCCGCTAGGTCCGACCGTAGGAGCTGGTATTGCGCCAGGCACTTGAATGGCTTGTACTTGCGCTTCAAGCTGCAAGATATTATTGTTTAGATTTTGATTTAACCTCTGAGCGTTGGTAAGCTGATCCGTCATAGTTTCTAACGCGAGTCTCAACTGCGTTCCAAGATCCCGTATGGACGCATCACGATGTCCGAGAATGCCTGTTAAGGCAGCTGCTAAGTCTGGGGCGAGAACCGACATTCTTGAAGCACTAGAATGGAAGGGGTAAAACTAGATTTTTATTTCAGATCTCCTGAGATCCTTCGAGGGTTTCTCCTGATAACAAAGCAGGGGCGTCTCTTTGATAAGGTGGCGGTGGAATGCTTCTTCTGATGGAATGAGGTGCGGGATAGTACAGTTGCACTCCTGGCGCGTTTGTGTTTCTTAGTCCTCCTTCGTCTTCACTATCAGACTCTACCAATCCTGGTATTGATTCTCTGTCCTCTTCTAACTCTGCTTGTGATATAACAGGGGAAAGGGGAGGAGTAGGGGGAGTTACAACACGGTTTCTGTGTGTTACAAGGATATATGCGAAATCAAATGTAACGCGAAGGTCGTCTGAGAGAATTACGTGGCCGAAGATGAGGTATGAAAGTAGTAGGAAGGCCTGTAAGCTGTACTGGGCGAATCTTCCTAAGAGGGACGAGAGGCTTATGGCAGCGAGTGCGCCGAGTAGGACGCGGGGTTGGTACTCTTTCCTTAATACGTATATCGGCGTCCTCTGGGATACCTCTAAGTAGCCTGTCGCTTCGTCGGCGTTCACGTATCCGATCGTTAATGTTCTCTCGAAT
This sequence comes from Chalciporus piperatus, assembly GCA_038093975.1. Taxonomy (NCBI): domain Eukaryota; kingdom Fungi; phylum Basidiomycota; class Agaricomycetes; order Boletales; family Boletaceae; genus Chalciporus; species Chalciporus piperatus. The sequence continues at coordinate 5,673 of JBBPTG010000406.1, read as the reverse complement.
CGCGTTCTCACCTGCCGGGGATATAAGCGTGTGATAGAGAGCGCAGCGGAAACTTTCCGTACGGCCAGAGATTCCAATGGGGAATTTGTGTTGAAGAGCAGAAATATCCTCGTCGATGCCTGTCCAATCGACGGGCTCAGCGAGCGGGGTTGGGGCTCTGGGGATGGAGGAGGCACGGTAATATAACTCTTCAACGCCGAAGGCGTCGGCTAGTATCTGCTGGGGGTTGGGCGGCAACGGTGTCCGAATAGCCTCGATGGGAGGGAGCGACGGAAGTCGACGAGTGCCGATCTGAAGATTGGCGGGATGATGAGGTAACCGAAGGGTACCGAGAGGGTGAATATAAACCTCAGAAGGTAAATGGTATGGGTAGGAGGGAATTACCGGTTCTTGCCAATCAACGTAAAGGTCCGAGTAGTCAGGCTCTGGGACTATCGGCGCTGAGTACTTCTCAATGAACTCCCTTTCTCTCTCAGCGTGTAACGCCTGAGTACGAGCGATGTTTTCCTGGACACGAGCGTTCTCTCGCTCGAGGTCGTCGATGATGCTGGTGAAGCCGGGATAGACCTCTACAGCTCGTTCGAGGTTTCTGATGACGCTAGTGAAGTCGAGGTTGTTCTCGACGGCGGGGAGATCAAGTATACCGTTCCACTGGATGGAAGGTACAGGGGACGCGGCGCGCTGAGATGCGGCGGGGTTGCTCGACACTTATTCAAAAACAAGGTCAGCGATGACAAGGCGCGTACAAGCAGCGCGGTACCCACTAGTGATCAACGGTTGAAGTGGCGTACAAGGACACGTGTGGTAGCGACGAGACGCTAAGACAAAAGAAAATATTAGTCTTGTTCTAATGAAACGACTCAACTCAACTAAGAGCTAAGACTCACACTAGACAATAGCGAGCCGATGTACTTGGCTGAGGTTCGATGAGGAAACTCCAGGAGAACAAGACTGGGGAGTCCAGTGCTTGTCGACCCGGGTTTATATACTATTGTCAATGTTTGTACATGTTGTGGCTAAACCTTATCGTAGGTGACTGGATATGACTCATACTGACTACTAGCCAATGGCGTAACTAGCTCTACTGCGGAATGAGTAAGCGTGAGTCATATGATGAGTAATGCTGACTGATGCTGACGAGTGAGCGGTGAGTCATCAGTTAGTAAGCGAAGGTCTAGACCTAGCTTATGTAAGTAAGTCACGTGATGCGATAAGATAAGATAACAAAAGAGAAAGTGAAACGACTAAGTCCACGAAACGAAGAGAAACCTAGTAAGCGTAATGGAATGTAGGGATGATTAGGATAAGGAATGGAGCGTTCGTAACACTTTAGATGTACCGTTCCTCCATTCTGTTTTTCTCCCTCTTTTGCTTCCCTCACAATATCATTCAAGTTGCTCGTTCACATTCTGTCCTCGTCCGTTAGTGTTTCCGCACATCCAGGCGGCTTTTTTTTTGAACATCTATATTTCTCGAACCTCTGCCTTTGCACGCCGCCAAACTGTCTACTCACCCAACAACCCCCGCCGGGCCGTCCCGGCGAGAGATCCCATCATTACTCGCATCCATTCCGGTGCTATTCCGTTTGCACTCACCGCTTCCGCTGCTCGTTTCACAGCTCGTTCTACCCGACGACGTCGAGATCGACAAACTGCTGCTGCTCCTGTCGCTGTTCTCCCTACCACTCCTGTCGCTGGTTGGTCGGGCACTGTTTAATCCGGTACACATTTCCTCGTGCATGACTTCAAAGAATCATACTTTTAAGGGAAAGGACATATTCGCAGTGTAGCCATGGATAGAAACACTGGCAGACTACGCTCCAGTGTGGAAGCGCGTAAGACCTGCGTCTGTGAGCCACGAGGCAGGCATTCCCGGCGTCGCCGACATCTCGCGCATCGCCGACACCCCCGGCATCTCCGGTATCGCCGGCATTTCCGACATCTCCGACACCCCCAAAATCGACAAAAACGGCACAAGCACCGCCATCCCCGGTAGCCACGCCGTTGAACTCAAAATTATATCCTTCACATTAGAGGACGAGTTAGATGCTTGGGAATCTTCGTGGGGTTGAGGGTCCGCTTCCAGTTCGCCGTCCCACGCACTGGTTCTAGCAGTGATCGAAACGAAGATATAATCTAAATAACTGTGAATACTTTGATGGACTCGAGTAACATACAAAACACACCAGCAAGTTGGGCGCCATATTTAAGAGGTTTTCCATTGACCAGGAGATCGCCAACGACGTAGCCTTTGCCATCGGGAACCTCAAATTTTGCTCGCACGCACTATGTGATTTCGGCTAAGCCCACAACTGTTTGAACCATAAGAAAGTGAGCATCGCTTACATGACCATCCGATCCACGTGTCGGTGTCCAAAACGTTGAGGGGTCATCGTTCTTATGACCCTCAGGAGGATCAACCATCCCCCAGTTTATGCTTCGGAGAGATCACTGTCATGATTTAATTCACTCCAAGGAAGGCACTGCAGGCTTACGAGTGAATGTACAAGCCGACTGGATCGTTGATGGTGAGTCTGCGGGGCAGCTCGCGAACTAGGTTGTTGCAACATATTCCAATCTGGAAGAGGATTGTGACCTCAGTATTGCGTTCGAACAGTGGTAAACACACTTACGTGCGGGTCGGAGGTTCTGTCTGGCATTCCATACTCAGAGTGTTTGATCAACTCCTGCGCATCGGTGATGATCGTTCCATCCTCGCGCTTTCCAACAATCGTGGCCTGAGCTGCAATATTGACCTCAGCAATCAGTCTGTTTTCAGGCTGGATCCTGGGAGAAAATGAGCATACTTGAGTGACTCGGGTCAATTATCCCACTCACAGATGCATAATGGTTCCAGTATCGGTCCCTTTGTTCCATTTGTTCTTCGCGTCGTATCGCCTCCGATCTCCATCTCCGGTGTAGAGGTCTTCGTCCACGATATTGGCGCCATTGTGTTGTTTGTACAGAGCTAGAAGTTTTGCAGGCTGGTTCTCAGCCAGGAACCGGAAGTACTATATAGCAATTAATTGTACCTTTGTGATTATGGAGTCCTTGATCTTACCTCGGGGCCCTCGTTTGAAAACACGATTTTGGTAATCTTTCCGGCATCATTGCGCTCCACAGACCTATTTATAAGGGGCTGATTCAAGTCGGGAGCGACCAAAATATCAGACCCATACCATTCGAGGTATTCGTCTTGAACATCCCTGGATGCATCCGCCGCTTTCCAACGCTCCTCGTCGTTGGGCCACCGAAGCTTAACCGAGAAAATGCGATTAGTCGAGACATAACCTTAACATCGTCATGAAGCTATGGTTCGATGCTATACCTTCTTGGGGAATCCAATCCAAGTCACAACGGCGGTCTCGGCCTCAGTTTCATCGTCGACTTTGGTAGCGTCGTAGAATTGGGATGTTGCATTCGGCCATACGGTGCTGGTTTCCATGAAAGTGCTGATTACATCACTCCTAGTGAGATAGAAAATGTTTATAACGGGGTCGCAAATTCAGCGTTAGGTTCACCATTTTTTCTTATTCTCGTTACTATTGAGATCGTTGATAAGACCAGGTGGGTTGTGGAGTTTCTCAACCATGGCAAGGATTGAAAATAGATGGGACTCGGTTTAAGCTGAGAGGCTGCCAGGCTGCGTGTCAGTAGACGAGGGAAATACTGGATTATATAGAACACCGGATGTGATACCACGATCGTACCCATCCATGCATCGTGCGTGTCTCACGAGGCAGCAACCCATCCCCCTGAACGTGACACGCTTGGACCCTCAAGTCGTGCAGATCTGCTGGCCCAAATCAAATCTTTTCTCTCGGGGATCTCCCCCCAGAAGATCCGACGGCTTCTGCTCCACGCACCAAAGCTATGGTTCCGACAAGATAGCATGACAGCTTGAATGTTCGCGTACTGGAATGGAATCGATATCACTGATAGATCAAGCTCGAGGCTGGTTCTAGTGCGTCCGAATCTATCACTGGCAAATGCATCGTGTTTCATGCACATGGGTCAAGAAGAGGCAGTAATCCATCCCCCTTGAATGTGACACGTTTGGACCCTCGATTCAGCTTCTTCTACATACGCGCACCAGAACTATATATGCTTCCGACCAGATAGCATGACTGCTGCCATTATAACATTGTATATGTATTGACAGCGTGAATGTTCGCAACCATATTCCTGGACCTGAAGGCACCAGGTTTTCATGTCGCCATACACGTCGGCGCCCACAAATGAAAGGAAATAACGTTCCCAGAACCGGCTCTTCAAAGACCAGAGTAAGGTTGCCTCGAGGTTTCCGAAATGGGTATCTTTTCGGTAGCAGACATTATATAGTACAATTACATAATGCTACCAAGTTTGCTTGAAGCAAAGGGTCATTGAGATCTTGAGAACTCTAATCTGGGTGCAAGTATACCCCCGGCTCCGTTACGCGCCCCGCACGAGGTATGGTCTTTACTACGCTCGATTATGCCGTCACGCTGACATTTTCCCGGGTCTGTTCCTCCGGAGATGGACTTGGTGCGTCGTCGCATTCGGTTCGCCATTACAACATTGGTGCAAAGTCTCAAGAAGCAATGACGAAGCTCTTGCTAGGGTATGAGACCGATAAAAGATACCACATGCCTCCCGCTTCCTCTTGGTCTCAGCGAGTTCTGGGGGGGTTTAACATCCTTCCTCGCTCGAAGAAGGCGAAGCGGGACCCACTCCGAGTCGAACTGCTTTTGCGCGACCGTTGTGGGTTACCTGCCCCGGTCGCACGTCGAATCGCCGAGAAACTCACTGCGAGTACGACCCGTGACGTCGCCACACATCGGGTCTCCCAGGAGGCTCCCGCGGTGTCTTCACCGACCACCACGGCTAGTACGGAGGAGGTATGTGGCATCGTCCAATCAGCTAAGGATAATCTTTAATATTTCAACGGCGCAGACGCGGCTCCCTTGCAACGTCATCATCTTCGGAGATTCAGGTTCTGGAAAGACCTCCGTTATCAACCTGGTTGCGGGCGGGAGGAGTGCGGAAACACCTCCAGCTTCCGGGGGAGGTACTCTGCAATCAACGCGTCGTACATTCGATCTATCTCACGGGCGTTTCAATGTCTGGGACATTGTTGGGATGGGAGATCCTGAGCTCAGTTCTAAGGATTACCTCCTTGCGATCAAGCGGATGTTCGAGCTCATGCAGTCGCTTACAAACGAGGGAGGTGTCAGTCATCTCCTTTTTTGCATACCCGGAAGTCGTATCACTGCGTCCATACATCGCAACTTCAAATTCTTCTACGAAATTATGTTCAAGAAGCACATTCCTATCGCCCTTGTCGTCACCCACCTGGAGAATGAACCGGACATGGAAGCTTGGTTCAAGGACAATGAGGAGCACATTATCAAAGCATGTGGTCTGCAGTTCGAGTTCACTCACCATGCTTGCGTCACTGGGCTTGCGGGGCATCCAGACTCTCGCACAGCGGTGGACACGCTCTTGAGGGAACTCGCAAACAGCGAAAGGTGCCGCATGCCTCCTGCGTGCGATTGGTTTGAGCGCACCTTGCAGGCATCCACCGTTATCCTTTGTCCGAAGAACGTGAAGAAGAAAAGGCTCCAAAGAGTCCTGTGCGAGTGTGGACTCGACCCCCCCAAAGCACTTCACATTGCGGAGAGCCTTGAAGTTA
>JBBPTG010000405.1:0-15918 GCA_038093975.1 Chalciporus piperatus | reverse complement strand
ATCGCCACTGCATCGTCCAGTAATGAGTATGAAACCGACATCAATATCTGGAGGAAACGCATACCCTCAAGCAAGCGAGACCCGGACATCATTTCTTCGTGGACCGCCTTCAGGACGGTTATACAGATCGTGATTCACTTGCTGGCGGTTAGCATGGTTGCGCTGATCATATACCAAACAACTGTAAGTTAGCAAGAGTCTCTTCATGGAAGTACGTTGAGCTTACAGCACCAAATCCCCTCAGTCGGGCTCGCAGGCAAGCTTGACGGATGTGAAGGGATTGTGGAATCAGTACCATTTCAAAGGCTCCGAAACCAGGAACGCTCCCCAGATGGAGCCAAAGGACGTGCCACGAGAGACAAATGCACAGGTCATTCCGGAAAAGGACGTGCCGCGAGAGACAAAGGCACAGGTCATTCGGGAATCTACGAGGCCTGTTACCCGACGGAAGGCGGGTGGGAGTCCAACACTTTTTCCCCAGAGAGTTCAGAACAGTGTTGTGGGGCAGGGAAATATAGAGTCGCAGCGAGATGTAGAAAACCACATGGCATTGGTATTAGTTTGACAGTAGCAGTATTGCGGGCTAGTTGAGGTGAGAGGGCGCACACCTTAACTAGAGCACCGAGCCAGAAATGAAAAGTTTCCGCTGTAGCGATTGGTCATTAGATATAACGAGAAGCAGCGATGCGAACCAAATGTACAAAGTACCGAGTGCGAGAGCAGTAGACACCGCTATTGATTTTGCTGCGACGATGATGCTTGGGTAGACGATAAGACTTGATCTAGCACGCCGTACGTGTAGTCCTCGTGTTTCCGCTGTAGCGATTGGTCATTAGATATAACGAGCAGCAGCGATGCGAACCAAACGTACAAAGTACCGAGTGCGAGAGCAGTAGACACCGCTATTGATTTTGCTGCGACGATGATGCTTGGGTAGACGATAAGACTAGATCTAGCACGCCATGTTACAACGGAACACTTCTACAGTTTTTGTGCTACGTATTTACGATACATTGTAGTGTGAGCGGGTTGATATTGAGAACTCAGTCGGGCGATGCCGCTTGCTGCTGGCAGCGTACTGTAATTATCACGTGCACGGCATCGCCCGACTGAGTTCGATTCTCAATATCAACCCGCTCACGAAATTAGGTAAGCTTTCCTCTCTTCGTTAGCTACTTCTACCTACCCACCACGCTGTGGTGGGTACACTTTACCGTATAGTACAATTAACGGATTCTTAGTTACCATTCGTAGTACAAGATGTAGAAAAATGTACAATGTACATGGTGGCCGAAAGGTCTTGAACGACCCAGATGATCAATACAAGAATACAAGGAGGCCTTGCAACGACCCAGACGACCAATACAAAGAGGTATCGTCCTCATTGTTTCCCTGGCCTTATTAATTTGTTGTCCAGGTATCGTCGTCGCCTAACCCCCCTGCTTCTTGGCGCTGATAATGAACGTTGTCCTGTTTATGTCTTTCTTTGGTATGTATTGTGTTATCTTCGTGTTGGTACCCTTTTAATATTGCGGCCCTTCCCTCCTCCAATCTATCGTCCTTTCTGCATGCCTGCCCGCAAAGAACACTATTACCGCTGTCTGTGTGCAGCCTGTTGCGAACTCAGCGAAGACGGTGTTGCCAGGAACCCTCCTGGCAAGTGCCAGCCAGAGCGCTTCAGGCACATTCACCTTCGGAATGTCACACCTGATCGCACTGGCAATGAAGCTCGTAAAGCAGGTGTCGTGAATCTCGCTGGTTCGCTCCTCTCCCAGGAGACTATGTCCGCAACCCAGGGTACTTCGCAGGCAGAAGTAGGATTTCAACTAGCCGTTCCCTTGTACTGCCTTGCTAATGATATATCAGCCAGATCTCGATCTCGACACCATTGTCGCCGCTCTTTTTGCCAGTACGCTCAACGACGATGGTCCTCACCTTGACTCGCAGCCCAGCAAACTGTGGACTTCTCGTCAGGACTTCCAAACGCAGCATGCCTCTACATCGCATCGTGACCTTCCAGCCCCGGATGTTAGCGAGGTTGCCAGTGCAATTGGCCGAATCTCTCTGGCTGAAAGGTACTCATTCATTCTGCTCACTACCTAACCGCCCATTCAACATCCATCGTTGACAGTGCCCCGGAGTCCAACCGTACGACGGTACAGGATTATGCACCAGGTAGCTCGGTTTGCGCAGATCCAAACGTATCTGAACAAAGGTGAGCAGCATAATTCAATTCTAACCATCGTTTTTGAAACAGCCTCTAGGAATTTGCAAGATCCTCAGAATCGTTCTGAGGTGCCCTCCAGAGTGGCTGATGTGCCTCGGGCGTATGACTCCTGTACGTACCTTTCCCCACACGGTTTTGATTCTTACTAATGGCGTTCATTAGCCCATCACTTTGATCCACCAGTCGATCGCTGTGACGAAGTTGCGCAGGTCTCACTTTTCCTCGCTGTAGTCAGCGTGGTCCGGTTCGGCGTCAGTCGTGCTTGTGGGGACTTCTTCCTCGGTATTCTATCGATCATCCTATCCTTGGCCTTCAAGCTCATTGGCGCACAAACAGGGACCATTCGTGATCACACCCTCGCGCAAATTCCCAGGACCGTGAAAACTGCTCTCTCTCGATTCAATCTCGAAGGTCGCACCACCACCTATGCGGTATGTCCGCAGTGCAATTGCACCTACAAACCGATCGACAACCCGGGGTTCAAACCCACCTATCCCCTTCATTGCACCAACAAACCTCGACCAGAGGACGGACCCTGCAACACTATCCTCCTGAGCGACCCAACTGACAGCTGCAGCACCCCTATCAAATCATTTGTCTACCATCACTTCCATGATTACCTGGCCGGTTTGTTGTCGAGACCGGAGCTTGAAGCTCTGATGGACGCTTCATGTGATGATCTCGCAAAGAACTCGCAGAAGTCGGTACCGACGTTCGCAAAAGATGTGTGGGACGCCGAATTTCTACGCACATTCACCGGACCATGTGGTGACCGGTTGTTCATCGATCGTGGTGACGAGGGCCGCTATCTATTCTCCTTGAATGTAGACTTCTTCAATGTGGAAGGGAACCGCCAGCGCAACGCAACCACTTCGTGTGGTATAATTTCCTGCGCCTGCTTAAACCTCCCCACCGACATCCGATACAAACCGGAGAACATGTACCTTGCGGGCATCGTTCCTGGTCTGCACGAACCCTCCGGCGACCAACTTAACCACTTCCTGGATCCCCTCATAGACGACCTGGTGGAGAGTTGGGGCAGGGGCATTCGTTTTTCTCGTACCGCCTCCGCTCGGGAACGCGTCACACGTTCTGCTGTCGCATGCGTCGTCTGTGATCTCCCAGCCGCGAGGAAAACTGTCCAAATGGCTGCTGCAACTAGTCATTTTTATTGCAGCACTTGCCATTGCCATCATACTTCGACTCTTGGGAGGACAGATGTTCATTCTTCCGACTGGAAATTTCGCGACAAAGATACCCTTCGCTCTCATGCCGAAGCTTACAGGGATGCTCCCTCCAACGAGCGTCCCAAATTATTTGTTCGGCACGGTGTTCGATGGTCATCTCTTTGGCATCTCCCATACTGGGACCCAGCTCGCCAACTGGTTGTCGACTCCATGCATTGTTTACTCGAGGGACTAGCTCAGAGTCACTTCCGTGAATTTCTCGGGCTTACAACGACTCTCGCAACCAAAAGGCAAACCGAATCGGACATCCGCCCCGCATTCAACACAGATTTCCGCTGCATCGATACATCAGCGGAGGCGAAACTGCTCAGCGCGAACGACCGGAAGAACGTCAAGAGTGTCCAATCTCTACTGCTCAGTGCTGCGGACATCCAGGGCGATGGCGAAGAAGATCGGTGTATCCAAGAGCACCTTGATAATTTAGAGCGCAAGTTAACCGCGAAGAACACCCCCGCGTTGAAATTCGTTGCCGAAGGGCTCGGCCTATCACCATTGAAAAATGGCCCAGGACGGGTGTACAAACAACACTGGGTTCATTCGCTCATTGAATGGGTGGGCACAGCACATCTCTATCTTCGTCTCCGTTCGCTAATCTTCACGCAGCGACGGACCCAACCGATGATGCCCACTCCCCAGCTCCAGACATCCACCCCACATGTAATGCGTCGCATCCAACAGGTTATCGAGCAAACGGATACACCCTCGTGGCTGAGGTCAGTTCCGAAAAACTTCGGGGAGGCGAGAGCAGGCACCCTGAAGGCTGACGAATGGCGAACCATGGCCACTGTATTCCTGCCTATCGCACTCATCAGTGTGTGGGGTGAGGGGTCAGAGCATTCATCCAGAAAGGTAGCAGATGACTCGCGACGTGTTCTGGACCACACTATGCAGCTTGTCTCTGCAATTCTGATTGCTTGCTATCGCGTCATGACCGAGTCTCGCATGACAGCTTATCAAACATGTATTACCTCGTGGTTAGCTGATTTGCCACAGGTTTTGCCCGACGCCTCCTTACGGCCAAATGGGCATATGGCATGCCACATATACGATTATCTCAAGCTTTTTGGGCCTGTGCGCTCTTGGTGGTGTTTCCCCTTCGAACGCCTCATTGGCCAACTACAACGCTTGCTGACCAACCACAAATTTGGTACGTTGATGGGGTGAATTTTTGACACTGACTGACTGACGATTCACCAGGTGAACTTGAAGAAACCATTCTGCAGTCTTTCATTCAAGGAGCCAAACTTCGCCGCTGGATTTTACGATCCGATTGCCCACCTGCTCTCAAAGAATGCCAAGCCTTGTTTGAGAAGCATATCGACCACGAACCAGCCTCCGCCTTCGTGACATCCAGCGGGGCCATCCGCAAGAAGCCTGTGCCCAACGACCTCGCTCCTCTCATTTCTCAGAGTCATGCCACATTTCATGCCTATTATTGGTTTGGTGGAGTGGTTTTCAGTCGGCATGCTGTTACGAACGCTCCATTCCTTATCCTAATCATCCCTACATTCCATTACGCTTACTAGGTTTCTCTTCGTTTCGTGGACTTAGTCGTTTCACTTTCTCTTTTGTTATCTTATCTTATCGCATCACGTGACTTACTTACATAAGCTAGGTCTAGACCTTCGCTTACTAACTGATGACTCACCGCTCACTCGTCAGCATCAGTCAGCATTACTCATCATATGACTCACGCTTACTCATTACGCAGTAGAGCTAGTTACGCCATTGGCTAGTAGTCAGTATGAGTCATACCCAGTCACCTACGATAAGGTTTAGTCACAACATGTACAAACATTGACAATAGTATATAAACCCGGGTCGACAAGCACTGGACTCTCCAGTCTTGTTCTCCTGGAGTTTCCTCATCGAACCTCAGCCAAGTTCATCGGCTCGCTATTGTCTAGTGTGAGTCTTAGCTCTTAGTTGAGTTGAGTCGTTTCATTAGAACAAGACTAATATTTTCTTTTGTCTTAGCGTCTCGTCGCTACCACACGTGTTCTTGTACGCCACTTCAACCGTTGATCACTAGTGGGTACCGCGCTGCTTGTACGCGCCTCGTCATCGCTGACCTTGTTTTTGAATAAGTGTCGAGCAACCCCGCCGCATCTCAGCGCGCCGCGTCCCCTGTCCCTTCCATCCAGTGGAACGGGATACTTGATCTCCCCGCTGTCAAGAACAACCCCGACTTCGTCAACGTCATCACGAAGCTTGGAAACGCTGTAGAGGTATACCCAGCCTTTACCAATATCATCGCAGACCTCGAGCGAGAGAACGCTCGTATCCAAGAAGAAGTCGCTCAAACTCGGGCGCGATTCGAAGAAGAAGAGAGGAGATTCATCGAACAGTACTCAGTGCCTATCGAGCCAAGGCCTGACTACTCCGATCTATACGTCGATTGGTTGGAAGAACCGGTAATACCCCCTTACCCACGTCACATATCAACTGTTAACCCCGCCGATCTTCAGATCGACCGTCGTCGCTACCCATCACTCCCGCCTATCAAGGCTATTCGGTCATCGCCGCCACCCAACCCCCAGCAGATACTAGCCAACGCCTTCGGCGTTGAAGAGTTATACTACCGTGCCTCCTCCATCCCCAGAGCCCCAACCCCGCTCGCTGAGCCCGTCGATTGGACAAGCGTCAACGAGGATCTTCTTGCTCTTCAACACCAATTCCCCATTGGAGTCTCTGGCCGTACGGAAAGTTTCCGCCGCGCTCTCTATCACACGCTTATATCCCCGGCAGGTGAGAAGGCGATTCGAGAGAACATTGACGATCGGGTACGTCAACGCAGACGAGGCGACAGGCTACTTAGAGGTATCCCAGAGGACGCCGATATACGTATTAAGGAGAGAGTATCAACCCCGCGTCCTACTCGGCGCACTCGCTGCCATAAGCCTCTCATCCCTCTTAGGAAGATTCGCCCAGTACAGCTTACAGGGCTCCCTGATACTTTTATACCTCATCTTCGGCCACGTAATTCTCTCAGACGACCTTCGCGTTACCTTTGATTTCGCATATATCCTTGTAACACACAGAAACCGTGTTGTAACTCCCCCTACTCCTCCCCTTTCCCCTGTTGTATCACAAGCAGAGTTAGAAGAGGACGAAGAATTACCAGGATTAGTAGAATCAGACAGTGAAGACGAAGGAGGACTAAGAGAGACAAACGCACCAGGAGTGCAACTTTACTATCCCGCACCTCATTCCATCAGAAGAAGCATTCCACCGCCACCTTATCAGAGAGACGCCCCTGCTTCGTTATCAGGAGAAACCCTTGAAGGATCTCAAGAGATCTGAAATAAATCTAGTTTTATCCCTTCCATTCTAGTGCATCAAGAATGTCGGTTCTCGCCCCAGACTTAGCAGCCGCCTTAACAGGCATTCTCGGACATCGTGACGCGTCCATACGGGATCTTGGAACGCAACTGAGACTAGCGTTAGAAACTATGACGGATCAGCTTACCAACGCTCAGAGGTTAAATCAAAATCTAAACAATAACGTCTTGCAGCTTGAAGCGCAAGTACAAGCCATTCAAGTGCCTGGCGCAATACCAGCTCCTACAGTCGGACCTAGCGGACCTAAGTTATCCAAGATCGTCAAAGATCCAGGAGACTATGACGGAGCTAGAGGAAAGAAGTTCGAAGAATGGTGGACAAGAGTCCGCGCATGGCTAGATGAAAACAACACCGTGTTAACCGGAATGACGGCGATCAGAGCTATCCTTAGTCGAATGACAGGAGGAGACGCCGCTACTTTCTCACGAGCCATGACACATGACATCTTGGAAAATGGAACCACATATACTTCCGCCGAGTTCCATAAACGTATCACCGATCAATTCCGCTCGGGTAACGAAGTGGAATATCACCGCAATCAGATCAAGAATCTGAAACAAGGCAAGATGTCTATGGAGAAATTCCTTACCACGTTCCAGACTCATCGCCTTATGGACGATTGGGACGATGCGCGACACATCGAACTTCTAGAGCTAAACGCAGATCCAGAAATCACACATCGGATCTTAATGGAAAAAGGTCGACTCGACAAATATGACACATATGTCGAAGAACTATGCCTCCTTGCAGGAAGGAAACAGCTTATCTCCATGATCAAGACAGGAACCGCAGGTGATACCCCGCGATATAAATATACCAACACGGGCACACAACCGGGTCGTGGCGCCCCAATGGATATAGGTTCTGCCGAGATTGAAGAAGGTGAGATAGAAGAGGAAGAAGCACCATCTGCCGTGAAGGCGGCCACAAGCAATTTCAAAGAGAAGAAACAAGGAAATTGTTGGAACTGTGGGAAACTGGGACATCCAAAACAGCAATGTCCGGTACCTAGTACCAAATGCAAGGGCTGCGGTTGGTCACGAGGCGAACACAAACGTGCCTGCAAACTTCAGAAGAGACAGGTGAGAGAACTGTCTACCGAATCTAGTGCTCTTGAAGGCCGTTCATTCGACGAAATGAAGGCTTACTTCTACGATATGAAAGATATCGAAATGAAGGGAAAAGGCAAAGTGGCCTGAATGATCTGGGCAAACGGACCGCAACTAACTCATTAGGAAAATCTGTAAACTATTCACACAGTCAAACGGGGTCTCATGTTGATCATGAGCTTGGCCTGGACTCTAGTCAGGTGCTTAATTCCGTTTCCATAATCCGATATCTTTCCGAAAACCCAGGACCACGTTTCATTCGCACGACGGATCGAGAATTGAAGCTATCTACTTCCATCGCTTCGCAACGCCTCCCTTCTGCTTTCACACGAGCAGAGGCACTTCTTGATTCAGGAGCTAACGCTATCTTCGTTGATCGGAGATGGGCTGACAAAATCAAATTACCCCTCGTGCAACTCAGACACCCACTTACGGTATACAACGTGGACGGAACACATAACTCCGCTGGACAGATAACACACTGTGCGGAAATCATTATCCATTTCAACGGACATCGTGAGAAGGCCATTGCAGAAGTCACTGATCTCGGAAAGAATCAGATGATACTAGGATATGCATGGCTGAAGCAACACAATCCAGAGATAGATTGGAACAAAGGAACGGTCCACATGACACATTGTCCTTGGTCTTGTTCCGTTTTGAGAGATAAACCACCGTTCGCACGTCAACTTGATGATGAAGAACGGAATTCTCTTCATCACATTAACGCCGCAAAGAAAGATGCACCTGAACCGAAAACAGAAAAGACCCCGGAAGAACTTGTTCCAAAAGAATATCACAAGTATATCCACCTGTTCAAGAAAAAGGAATCTGAACGCATGCCAACCCGTAAGCCGTGGGATCATGCAATTGACTTGAAAGACACCTACAAGCCGAAAAAGGGTCATCTTATCCCACTATCTGTTATGGAACAAGAAGAAGTCAGTGCATTCATTGATGATCAGCTCAAGAAAGGATACATTCATCCTTCCAAATCTGAGCAGACTTCTCCCGTGTTCTTTGTCCCTAAGAAAGATGGCAAGAAACGCATGGTTCAAGATTACCGTTATCTGAATGAACACACGGTGAAAAACAATTATCCGCTACCCCTCATTTCCCAATTGGTTGATAAACTGAAAGGCGCAAAACTGTTTACCAAAATGGACTTGCGCTGGGGATACAACAACATCCGCATCAAAGAAGGCGATGAATCTAAAGCCGCATTCGTATGCTTCCGTGGCGCCTTCGAACCCTTGGTAATGTACTTCGGATTATGCAATTCTCCTGCAACATTCCAGACCATGATGAACGACATCTTCTCGGATATGGAAGACGCCGTTGTTGTCTACATTGATGATATCATGATCTTTACCAAATCCGACGACCCTGCTGTCCATGCCAAAATAGTCAGAGAAGTTCTTCGTCGCCTAGAAGAGAATGACCTCTTCGTCAAACCAGAGAAATGTGTCTTCCATACCAAAGAAGTAGAATTCTTGGGAATGACAATTACTCCCGAGGGAATCAGGATGGATGACGATAAGGTCAAGGCAATCACCGAATGGCCAACTCCGACAAATGTCAGAGGTGTGAGAAGCTTCCTTGGGTTAGCAAACTTCCAAAAAGTCTCGGAATCGACCTTTCCGAACATTCCGAGGACTCGAGTGTCCGAGTTCACAGCCACACACCTGAGCGGAGGTTGAATGCTGCCGACGACGCCGCTTACCAAATGTCACAAGCTCCCGCCCTCCAGCGCCCTCCCCGCCGCCCTTCTGCTGCCTGAATGCCAGAGATGTTCGACCTAGCAAACTTATCTGCACGGATTGCTGCCAATCCTCCACTGCAGTCGATCGCCTTCGATCGCCTTCTGTTGTTCCTTGCCACCGCCGCCGCCATCAAAAACGACATCACTTTGATCCAACCATCCAACCATCCTTTTACCACAGCGCCTGACATCCTACCACGATCAGCCCAGTGCTTCCTTTCTGACACGTGCGGCCTCTCTATCGATACTGTTGTACACTGTTGGTCAACCTTCAAGGACATCGCATGGCATTGTAACGAAACCCATTCTCTCCTTCAAGCTCCAACTTCTACCTTCCATGAACATGGGATATCCTATGGCTTCAGTACGTATTTATCAATTCATCATCGTAGTGTTGAATCCATCCTTGTAACAGCTGCACGGACACTTTATCCACCCGCTCAACATTGCCCAGCACCATCCTGTCCTCGAACACTCAAGGGATTGCGCATGATGCACGCGGAGCAGCGGCAGTGCGTGCTGTACACCCTTTCCAACAGTCCTCTCCCCATATACTCAGTCCACCTTTCCTGTGAAGGTACGACACCCATAGGATGTGCATACGAGCTTGCTGACAACTACATAGCGTGCGAGCTCAACTACCACCATAATTTCAGGGTTTTCAAGGGCGAACGAACATACTACGGTGGAATCCCCGATATAATTCAAGTCGGGGAGCATCAGTTTGTGGAAAAACCAGTCATCGAGATATGGTTGGCATTGATGGACCAATGGTACGTTGGCATCGCTTACTTGATGCCGTGCACATCTCAGTGCCCATATAACAGCAACTCGGCGACTGCATGCGCGTATATTTACAACACTTCCATGTCCCAATCCAACCAGCCCCCGCCAGGTTGGCAATTCGGCTTTAGTCTTTCAGCAGACCACATCTGGTCTGCATTCCTGCTCTACTGTCTTCTTGAAGATGCTCTTGATCGCGAAGAGTACCTTGTTGTTCCACATACTGGCGATCACAAGGATCGTCTCAACGATCTTGTACGGGCACGTAATCAGCGCATGCGTATTGCGGGTCAACCCGAGCTGACCCATTTCTGTGACAAGTGCACACGGTGGTATCTTGACGATGATGGGAACGGTAAGTATGCCTCTACCCACTCAACTCCTCGTATTGACTGTAAGCCATAGTTGAGCGGAAATGCTCTGTCGTCGTGACGGATGGCATCTGCATTGGACATCCTTGTTGCAGCAGGCACAATTGTCACATCCCGTTGAGCAATGGCAAGGATTGTTTCTGTCCCACCCACACTCTGTTCAACAACATTTGCTCTATCGTTGATTGTGGAAACGAAGTCGTTCATGGTAACCTTACATGTACCAATCCAGAACACCAGGAGATAGAAAGGCTTCATCGCGAGAAAGGGAAGTCACGCTTCCAACTGCAAGACCGGCTGGAGCGCGCCCGCGCTACTCACTATCCGACTGGTTCCACGTCCAATTCACAAATTCTTTCCAAGCTAGCTGCGTCCGACAATAATGCAGAGGAGTTCACTGTCGATCCAAAAGGTTGCATCACTGCTGATAACCCCGATGATGCACCGGCACAGGATCCCATCATCACCAACTCAAGAAAAGTGCGTGCCAAATTCACCCGGTCCAGAACGCACAATGAGCAACTTGTGGTTGCGCCCTGCGGGATGATCCTCGGGCGGGATACCATGTTTGGAGCAGAAGGTATTGCCAGTGTTGCCGTGGGTTATTCCTCTTTCGTTCTTCGATGTGATCTAATCTCACGAACTTGCAGGAATTTATCAAGCGTATATTTCGCATCGAGGCTCTCAAGCCTGACCACCTCTTCTACAACAACAACTGCTCGCTCGCTAAGCACGTCCAGAACGATCCATACTTTGCAAAAATCGGGCTCTCTGTTGATGTCTTCCACTTCAAATCGAAACATAAGGAAACTGATACGTTCTGCCAAGAGAACTGCAACCCCGCTGCGTTTTCGGAGCTGAAAACCAAAGATGATGGCTGGTTTTTCAACTCTTCAGCGGCTGAGCAAGCAAATGCTTGGATGGGGGGATACCTGGCTATATGTCGAGAGATGTTGGTCGACAAGTATGATTTTTTTCTTGATCAAATGATCTTGCGACACAACCAAGCAACAAAGACGAAGCTAGAAGCGCAGGGCTGTCGTCCCGGTAATTGGTTGCTGTAGTCGTTATGGTTATCTGTACTAGTATGTGCGCGGAATGGTCATTGGATCAATGTATTTGTTCGCATGCGCAATGAACAAGAGTAACAAATCTAATCATGATTGAAGATCAATCACATCGAGATGATGAATCTGCTACGGCATAGTATGTAGTGTAGGCTGTATGGCAAATCAATCAATTACGTGCACCCATGCACTTCTCGTGTTTGATTTCCTTGTCAATGAAAGTCCTCCAGCGGCCGTTCTCTGTGTGCCCATACCCGATATACCGTTGACGAACTGACTCACTGACCCCTTCCCAGTGCCGACGGTGATCATAGAACGTTGTTCGGGTGAACTTGGCATGGAAATGGTTCAGGAATACCTGTTTCACCGGACGTTGCCTGTTAGATTCACGCCTACATTTTTTGAACCCAACATCCATCTCGTCCGCATAAAAATCGAATGGCCAGATCCGAGGAGCACTGGACTCGGATCGGGAGGATGAGGACAGAGTAGAGGAGATTCCACGAGATGCAAGATTCCGGCGGCGCACGTATGAGAGTGGCTTCATCGACCCAGAGAGTTGGGCAATTCCGACAGAGGGCGTGCGATCACGGAAAACTGAAGAGGATGGAGGAGAGGATGAGGTTCGATGTCGGCGATACGAGTGGAGGTGTTTGGACGAGGGTGACTCTACCAAGTCAGTGGATTGGGCAAATTTGGTGGAAGGTGAATGGCGACGGCGAAAAGCAGATGCGGACGGAGATTTGGGTGACGTTCGATGTGATTGGCGATACGAGTAGCGGTATTCGAGCGAGAGTGACTCTGCCGAGTCAGAGGATGGGGAAGTGGGTTTGGGTGAGTTGTAGGGCTCGGGCAATTGGGGCTCACGGACCCGCTCCTCGTACGCCCACTGGAAGCGCTCACATGCGTCCTCGCCCATGTCGCACTGTGTATAACATTAGTAGAGTAGAAAAGAATCAGAAACAAGGACTTACATAAGTGTACCACCGCCCGAGACAATCATCCGGTATGAGCGTCCAGCGACGCCAAGGCATTTCTTGGGCGCAACCTAAACACCTGCGAGTGTACCCCGGTTTCTCTTGGTGGAAGAAAACTGAAGTTGGGCCTTGCTGTACAGGTGAGGACGGCGGTGAAGGCAAGTAGTCGGACACTAAAATAAGCAAAGATCAGAGAAGATTGGATGAGATCTCGACGAAGTGAGGCTTACTTGCTGCTGCTGCTTGTGTTGTAGTGAGAAGGGAGCACCGGGGGGGCAGGAGCGGGAAGGGGGCACCGGGGGGGCCCTGGTATATATACTACTGGACATGTTAAACGCCGTCTTCCGTCTTGAGCATACCAAGCCGCTGGACACCGCTGGATCAATCGCACACTCCGCCAGACATGCAGCGGAATACCAACGTACAACGCCGTCTTCCGTCTTGAGCATACCAAGCTGCCCAGCGGCTGGTGTACACCGCCGGATCGATTGGACACTCCGCCGGACACCGTGTGAGTGCAGTGGGACACCGCCGGACACCAACAGAGGGCACAGGCAGGCAGACACCGGCGCACGCCGCCAGAGGGCATGAGCAGGCAAACACCGGCGGACACCGCCAAACCAACTATGCACACTGCCAGACACGGCAGAAGTGCAGCCAGATACCGGTGCACACCGCTGGATTGCTCTGCCAGACAACACCAGACGCCGTGCGCATGCAAGTGGACAATGGTAGACACCATCTTTGAGTAGTAAATAACTTATTGAACAGGCCGGCGGTCAATTCAAGTTTATAGCTGAACGAAGCTAATATTGCTACTTGCAAAGCGAATACATATCAAGAGAGAAAGTATGAATGTGTACTACTAGTTGCTGTGCCCAGAAATTGCTGCTCGCATCCTTCGCCTGGCTGCTTTGACCTCGGCATCCTTTGCAGCGTGCACAGCCAAGAATCTGTTGTACTGACCTTCCTCGCTATATCCTGCAGCCACTGCATTGTCCCTAGCATCGTGCGGCGCATCAACCCACCTTGCCCTCTGACCGTAATAGGTAGAAGACTTGAAAGGCAGCTGGAATAGCTGTTCAAATTGTGCTTCCAACGTTAGTTTTCTTGTGGGCTTGAAGGCGAACATGCGGTGAACATCGACAGTGTAAAAGCTGGATGGAAACTTGGCGGTATCCTTGTCGAACCCAGGTACAAGGCGTGCAGGGCAGCTCTTTGGCAAAGCAGCATTGACCACGGAGCCATCATCATCGTCCAAGGAGATAATGCTGTCTAGAAGGCGAGCCATCAGATGGTGTGACATTCCGCTGTTGGTGAAAATTCCTACCATCATCTTCAGCGGCAGCGCCGAGACCAGAGTTACAGCGTCGTCTTTGCGATGAGGATGTCACAGGTTGATTGGACTGCATGCGGCGCTTTTGGGAAGGCAAGACTGGAAGTGATGCATCATTCTGTTCTTCGTCAGATGATATCTCTAAAACATCGTCGAGTGGCGGCTCTGACTCAAACATGCCCGCCCGCATCTTTGTTCGCTCACGGCGAGCATGGACTCGCTCTTGCGAGAGTGATACACGGAAGTTGATGGGTTGACGAGACGACGGAGTAACGGTCGAGGTGCTTCGGAAGTGGCTGTCGAAGCTTGGATAGGATGTTACGTGGGTACCTTTCAGGAAAACTTTCTGTGACTGCTTCGTGAGTGTGATAACGCTGTCAACCTGCATCTTCACCCAGGTGTCGTGGTTCGGATGGAAATAATGAACAGTGTGAGAAAGCTTGCTGCCTGCAGCAGGTCCTAAGTCCAGGTGATCGAGTACAGCCTCAGTGAGCTTGAAGTATGGATATGAAAATCCATCTTGGAACTCCATGGTCACCGGAGACTCATCATTCTGGGGTTTGGGAGAGTGAGCGAGACCATTGAGAACTGACAAGAGTGTCTTACCTTCGCAAAGCTGAAGACAAGGACACTCTCATTCATCCTCTTCTTGTCTTGGAGGTCTTCCTGGGCACGCCGGCGCTTCTCTTCCGCCCGCTCGTGAACGACAGCAACTTGCTCAACGAAGATCGGACGCAATTGGGAGGCATGTCGGGGGTTGATTGACGCATCAGCCATGGTGACACGGGCCATATTCGAAGAAAACACCTCAGGAAGGGAAGAAGAGGACGACAAGGAACTAGAGGGCGTTGTAAGCGAGGAAGGGGCACCGGAAGCTGAGGAGGAAGAGGTCAAGGGCTGGCTTGTGGCTGGCTTCGAGGAAGACTCGGAGGGTGTTAGAAGTGAGGAAGCGGCACTCGAAGTTGATGAGGAAGAGGTCAGCGGCCAGCTGGGCAAAGAGAATGGCGGACATAAGGCAGGATCAATGTTCGACAGCAAGGAAGAGGATGACTCTATTGAGGATGTGGACGGCAGTGAGTTGGTCAAAGAACTGAAAGTGGAAGCAACCGGCAATGTGGATGTTGACGCGACAGGCTGGGAAGGCGTGTGGCCTACAGCTGCGCAACCTCCTGCTTGACAACAGTGCTTCATCAGCAACACTGCAAAAAGTCTGAAGTTACTGGAATGACTGGATCAGTTAAACCAGTACGCCAGTTGCTCAGTTGCCCAGTCATCCAGTCAGCCAGTCATTTCAGTAATCTCATTGGTTCATTAGCCCAGTCACTTCAGTAGACTCAGTAGCTCAGTAGCCCAGTGTTCCAGTCATCCAGTTATCTCAGTAGCCTAGTAGCCCAGTTTCCCAGTCATGTAGTCATCTCAGCAGCCTAGTAGCCCAGTGCCCTAGTTATCCAGCAATCCAGTTGTCTCATTACTCCAGCCATCCAGTATTCCAGTATTCCAGCAATCTAGTCACTCAGTGGTCCAGTAATCCAGTAGTCTCAGTAGTCCAGTCATCCAGCCATTCAGTCATCCAGTCATTTCAGTAATCCAGTCACTCAGTAATCCAGTAATCTAGTCACTCTAGTCACTCCAGTCACACAAGTCACACCAGTAACCCAGTCACCAGTCACTTCCAGTCACCTCAGTAATCCTAATCC
>JBBPTG010000404.1:0-16058 GCA_038093975.1 Chalciporus piperatus | reverse complement strand
TCGATACCATGGTGAAGTTTGGAATGATTTAGAACGTAACAATAGGTGAGTGGGGTGCATATGCTTGATGGGTTTCGAATGGTTGATGGAATGTTGAATGTTTCGTCGTCAGATTCCATTTCGTTTTTTTTTCATCGGCTTCGTTTGGTTATCGATGATGATGATGACCGTTGTCCCTCCTTTATGGTTGGCCTCGTAAAACCTTTCTTGCGTGTTGATGACGATTCTATACAGTCGCTGACGGTACTGCATGCTTCGATGTAACGTCCTTCGTATCATTGGTCCCATGTGATTTTCTTTTTCGCGTTGTAATATTCCAAATGTCATGCTGCTCTCTACTCCCGCGATGCACGACCGGCTACGTGACACGTTTGTTTACTTATGACTTGTGTCCAAGAGGCTCCAAAAGGTCAGGGGAAGTGACAGTTTGTTTCAAATCGTGACATTTTCCTGATGCATTTCACTGTTCAGTTGCCATATTAAATTTCACGGATATAAGAACCGGGATGTCAGCGAGCAGCTTTACACTTTTTTACCCCCAATATCCCCTTGGAGACACGCGCAGGATGGATTCCGTGACATCGTTGAACCCACAGGGCTGTAATCCATTGCTCATCCCAGACATACTGCAGTCCATCCTGGATTATGTCGAGGAACATCCGAAGACACTGTTCGCTCTCGCTCGAACGTGTCGATTGATCTCGGAACTATCCCTCGATCGCCTTTGGCGGGAGTTGCGGTCTCTCCATCCACTCATTCGATGTGTTAGACCAATTGAGCGTGACGATCAAGACACAAAGCTGAACGAAGACGTTGAGCAGAATGACGAAGACGTCGAGGAAGAGGACAAAGACGCGAAGGAGGACAAAGACGCGAAGGAGGACAAAGACGCCGAGGAGGACAAAGACACCGAGGAGGACAAAGACGCCGAGGAGGACAAAGACCCTGAGAAGGAAGACGAAGACGCCGAGGAAGACGAAGACGAATGTCAGGATGTTGAAGACTCGGAGGAGGACGAAGACTCAGAGGACAAAGACTCCGAGTTTGACGAGGTGGAGGAACTGGTAGGTCCATGTCACAGATTTCTTGAGTTGCGTGGATCATGATCAAATATAAACAGGATCCTCCAACCCCCGCTGAGTGGGCTGTCATCGAAAAATACTCGCATCGCGTTCAGAAAATCTTGGTCCTGAAAGATGGCCTCTCTCTCGGCTTCTTGAAGAGTATTGGCTCTCAATCCCTCCTGTTTCCCAACTTGAGGGTCTTGATCTGGCAGCCGCAATCTGAACACCCGCCTCCTGGGTCTATCGCGTGGATCTACCCACTGCTCAGTCCTACGCTGGTTAAGCTCTTCGCGCGCTTGACCGACACGGACGGCGATACATTACGATCAT
Source organism: Chalciporus piperatus (assembly GCA_038093975.1). Lineage (NCBI taxonomy): Eukaryota > Fungi > Basidiomycota > Agaricomycetes > Boletales > Boletaceae > Chalciporus > Chalciporus piperatus. The sequence goes on along the minus strand of JBBPTG010000404.1, from coordinate 14,664 downwards.
TTTTCCAGAGTTATCCCCATCGTTGCCAGAACTTGAAGGACGTTTCATTCGGTTTCCCAGGTGGCCAAGAGCTGGCTCAGACGACTACCTACGAGTTATCTCGGGCAGTCTGTTGTCACGATAAACTTGTAGATCTCTTCCTTCACAGGGCCCCCGTCGACGATGCTGCTATGAGACACCTGTCCCTGTCTCCCACGATTCAAAAGATTTGGGTCGAGCACACCCCTCAGAAGCCAGTTCCACGCCCATATTTCCAACCTGAAGACACACCGTTTCCACGCGCCAGGATCCTCCAGTTGACGACGTCGGATCTCGACTTCGTCACCACCCTCCTTGGATCTCGGGATCAGAAATTGTCCACCCTGTACGTCCAGGTCCACGAGCAACCTACTGCGGAAGCGCTATCGACCTTCTTCTCGCTGCTTGCCTCGAGTTCTTCATACACAGAATCCATTCAGTCCCTCATCTTCGAATCCGACCCGTCCGTCCGTCCGACGGAGGAATCACGCGCGGAAGAGGAACCACACGTCTTCCGCCTCTCGTATCAATCCCTCCTCCCCCTGATGTCCTTCTCGCACCTTCGCATGCTGCTCCTCGATTGGAGCGATCAGATCTCCCTGGATGACGACGAGTTCATAAACATAGCTCGCAGCTGGCCATCGATGGAATCCCTCAAGATCCGTTGCGAGCGTGGAGAATATCCTCCACAATCGATGAAATACATCACCTGCCAAGGCCTTTTGCGGCTCGTCGTTGCCTGCCCGAAACTACGGGAACTTTGTCTACCCCTTGATGCCAGGGAGGTCCCGACGGACACAGATCCCGACGTTCGTAACACCGCCATCCGCCGTCTCTGTTTACACGAATCCCACGTCGGTGATCCTTTTGAAGTGGCGGCTTTCATCCGAAAACACTTTACGTCCGTATCGGAAGTCAGTGCCACTTTTTCAGACCCTGAAACGAACTGTGGTTTTTGGTCGGTCGTCGATACCATGGTGAAGTATGGATAAACGTAGCGATAGGTGGGTGAGGTACACATACATACGCTCGATGGGCTCGAATGGCTGATGATGAATTCTTTATGTACATCGTTCGTCGTCAGATTCCGTTTGGATATCTTCTTCTCGATTCCTTTGAGATGGCTTCGTTTGGTTATCGATTGGTGATGATGGTGACCCTCCCTCCTCAGCGGTTGGCCTCGTAAAACTTTCTCGCACGTTGATGACAATTCAAGAACATTCGCTGACGTTACGGTACTGTCATTAGTCCCATGGGATTTTTTTCGCGTTGTAATATTCGAGTCAAATGACATGCTCGCTGCTCTACTCGGACGTACTTAAGTACTGCCGCTCGCGATGCACGACCGACTCCCACGACCATGCAACACATTATGATTTATGACCATACACGTGTCCAAGATCGTACCCGGCGTTACCACTACCACTACACTCCATCAAGTACACTTGGTACACACATTCTTGAACCGCTTGCCCATGCCAACCACCGTGCGCACCAGAGAGTGGATGAATGAATGAAGATACAGACAACAAGATGACGAGCAGCCCCCCTAAATCTAGATACATCAGCCCCAACGCATCACCGCATCAGGGCAGGTATGCAAAACAGAACAAGAAAAACAGACAAGAAAACGGCCAAGGAAATATGATACACATTCGGGCGTCACGCGTCATCCCCCCATCACACCGGCACTCCACCACTCCACCGCTCTTACCCCCTCCCCGCCCTCGGGTCCATTTTCGATAACGTAGTCAAGACGGAACAAGTCGATCGATTCGATATCAGAGCAATAATGAATGTGCCCTCCTCAACTAACGTCAGCTCTTGGGCGATTTGCTGATGGCACCGTACCGTACAGACGTATGGTGGAGGGACGTATGTGAGTGGGGTAGCAGCGGCGTCGTGTGATGTGATGCGATCATTCCCGAGGAGTGATCCCCTGCAATGGGGGTGGAAGGTAGGGTCGGCGTGTATTCGACAGACGACACGCGAGTCAGACTGCGTTCGCGCTCCACAATTCTATCGGGCACGTGAGCACGGAAAATGGTACAGGAACGAAAGAGCATTGCGGAAGATGGGCGATATGATTGATTGGCAGGAAACAGGTAACTACTCACCCCCTCATCGCGGCTGCATTTGTGAGTCGCTTTGCATATCGCTTGCTCTGGTTATCCTCGTATCGATCCGTCTCGTCAACGATCTCTTCTGAAATGATTTCCTATAGGAGGGCAATAGCAAAAGAGTCGCAGATGTCAGGCGAAACCGAATAGCCAGAGGCAATTCTCGCGCATGCGTACCTCGATGATATCTGCATGTCCCATCCATCCATCAAATTCAATCAGCACAGTCGGAGACAACGATAACGACGGCTGCACTGGAGCTGGCTATAGACGTACCTTCGAGTGTGATCACGCCAATGCCTCCACCGGCGAGCCCGGGCGTCCGACTTACTAGCAATAAATGCGCGCGCCCAGTTTGGCTACGAAAAGAGTCGTGTGATCAGGGAGTACCTCAGTCGAGTGAGAATAACCACTCACAAATAGTCGAGCGCCTGGAAACAATTGATGGAAGGGTGCGCTTCAGGCAATATCGAGAGCTTAATTTGAGATACAGGCAGTGCTTTTGCGGGATCGTAGACAAGAAGCTGGCATCAAACCTTTCAGTTAAACCACCACACAACATCATGAGAATATTGGGACCCACCTTCTTGACAAGAAGCAGTCCACGGAATGCAAGAGGGTTATCGACTTCGTGAACGGGTAGCCGCGAGTAACCGCTGTTAAGTCTGAAAACGGACAGGATCAGTGGGGAGAATATGACAGGTCTCAACGAACGTGCATTGCGTCAACGGTAGCGTGATCAAGAATAGTATCTGCGCAGAGGGTCACGACGTCCTGGCCGGGTCAGAAATGTGGTGTTGTAAGCATGCGTGTACATCCGTAAGCATCAAGGCTCGGCACACACGTTGATAGGAGTCATGATTGTTTCAACGTTTTTGGTGTTGAGCTCAAGGACACCGTTGAGGATGCTGATCTCGTCATCGCGGAGGGGCTCCTCTCCAGTACGGTGAAACTGGAGGAACGATTTGAGTTCTGCTTTCTTGTAGGTGTGCGCCTCGTTTACACCGAGGACGTGGTCCAAAAGCTTGGCGATGGGCCAGGCAATCGGCGCTGGTGCAGAGGGCACATTGTCGTAAATATCCGTGTATGAATCAGACGAATGAAATGAGTCATACCAAAGAGATACATGAGACCTTTGACGAAGGGAGCGCAGCGTGCGCCGATTGCGAGACCATGTCTCACGCTGACGGCCTGTGGAATGATCCTATTTGATAATGAGTACTGAGTGGTTCTAGGTCTAGAACGCGGAAGCATTCGAACACGTACTCGCTTCAGAGAGAATGAATCGCCGTTGTAAGTTGCAGTGAGTGACAGGAAACCGGAAGAACTAGCAGGACATACCCAAATATAACTGAATTGGATCAGGTGAGAGAGACGGAACAATAATCAGATAAGACCTACCTATGGCAGTTGTGGATATGACCACGGCCGCAATACCACCACCAATCTGGGGATGATCTTCAGGCATGTTCCGCGGAGCTAGGGGAGGCAAGGGAAACTTACGGCACTGTCGAGAAAAATAGGTAAACTCTCATTGATCACCTGGGGTCGGATGAGTGCGGCACGTGAGACGGTGTACCATTGGAAGAAAATAATGGACGCACGACGTTGGCAAGGAGCAACACCTGTGTTGAAGGGTCAGCGGAGGCGTTGAGCGGATGACAAGTGTACAAACGACGAGAACCCAATGACGGCCTTTCTGCATGAGTTTCAAGACTGGACAATATGAGGACGTGAAGAGCTGGAACCCAAGGGAAGCGGACCTTTCTGAGCGTTTTCCTTCTCGACGAGATCATCGGAGGATGTTGCTAGGACGCGAAGGTGGAGTTCATCGAGACCCATGAGACCGAGGGTGAGACTGCGCGCATAAGATGGGCATGTAGGAGGAAAGTGTGAAGGGCTTACCCCGCGAAGACACCACCTGCGAGGACGAGAGCCGCACTGATGGCTAACTTGCACCAAAACTCTGGCGAGCCGACAGGCTCTTCTACCGTAGTTGGTGGATCATTTAAGAGAATGCGTGCGAGGGAGATTATCATGACAATGCTAATGAAATCCCCGCTTGGACTTGATGGTCGTGGTTGAGGAAAGAAAGGAGAAAGTCTTGGAAGAGATTCCCCAGGCTCGGACGCTGTTTCGGTCAGGATTACATCCGGACCAAGCACGTGCTCATCCAGCCAATCAGATTCATTCCTCTCTCTATGCTGTCCCGGTCCACTTTGTCTCGTCTCCGTGTATTTCGGAGTGTTCTTCTCGTGTCATCGCGGGTGAAGATGTCATCCTACGTCAGACCACGCTCTGATTCAGAAGAACAAGGAAACGACGTCATCGCACCCGCAGAGAAGCGACCTCGGCTGAACTTGAAACCGAGGAAGAAAACACGACAACTTCCCCCCGATGACGTTCTATGGCATGACGTCGTGTCTCTACTAGGAAAACAGAAAGTAGACGACGCAGAACAGAGTGGATCTGACTGGGAATCTCCGTTCGAGTTCAGAGAGGAATTCGAAGTCGTCGTAGATCGACTCGCCTCGAATGGTGTGTATCTCCCCACCGAGGATCAGTCCAGCTGACCTGATCGCGTGCATAGGGAATGCACTGGCACTCGGACCAGAGCCCCGCTCGTCCTGGGTCATAGTAGCACCATTTGCACTCCCCGGCGAACGAATACGTGTGCGCGTGTATCGTAGTTCTCGTCTGCACTCCTTCGCAGACCTTGTCTCGGTCGAATCTCACAATGCAGATTGGAGAGATGACAGTAGAGTACAATGCAAATACTTTGGAAAGTGCTCGGGTTGCCAGTATCAAGTATGTGTCTCCGTCACACCGGTTCAGCACGTGCTCAACCCGCCCAGATGCTCTCGTACGAGAAACAACTCGAACTCAAGCGCGACGTCGTCATCAAGGCATACCAAAACTTCTCAGGTATGATACAGCGCATCTTGCCTCTCTCTTACTCACACTCGCCCAGACCTACCCCCATCCGCAGTGCCGACGGTGCTGCCTACCATCGGTTCTCCGAAACAATACCATTACCGTACAAAGATAACCCCTCACTTCGAGGCAGCGCCCAAAAAAGCCCGTGCTCAACACACCTCTGACACTTCTGACCCTAGCACCAGCACCGCCAAACCTGACTGGCTAAAAATTGGTTTCAATGAGATCGGAAAGAGGACGGTGATGGACATCGAAGAATGCCCGATAGCGACGCCAGTACTTAACAAAGCACTCGGCCCAATACGGGAGAACATCATCAAGTAAGATTCTCTCCCCCTTCATCCGCCCTGTTTTGTGACTCACTCCATCCCTCCTAGCAACATCTGGTCCTACAAAAAAGGGGTATCCCTCCTCCTCCGTGACTCCCTCGACCCATCCATCCCAATAGACCCCACCAACCCTACACCGGACGACCCAGACACCCACATCTGCATCACCGACCCCAAAGCCATCGTTCGCGAACGTGTCGGAGACACCTACTTCGAATTCCCCGGTCACTCTTTCTTCCAAAACAACAACTCCATCCTGGTCCCTCTCACCTCCTACGTCCGCGACGCCATCTTCCCTCCCACTCCCATTCCCACTCCCACACCCGCCAACACGCCAACACACCTCGTCGACGCCTACTGCGGCAGTGGTCTCTTCTCAATCATGCTCTCTCCCCACTTCACCACCGTCTCCGGCATCGAACTTTCCGCCTCCTCCATCGCATCCGCCACACTCAACGCCACATCCCCTCTCAACGCCCCTACCGTCCCTCCCAACCGGTGCACCTTCCTCTCAGGCGACGCCTCCGACATTTTCGCAAAAGTGCAAGCCTTCCCGAGGGAGAACACGGCGGTGATCGTGGATCCCCCGAGGAAAGGGTGTGATGACAAATTCGTGGAGCAGTTGGTGAAATTTGCGGCGGGGACGGTGGTTTATGTGAGTTGTAATGTGCATACGCAGGCGAGGGATGTGGCGATGATTTTGAAAAGGTCGGAGGGTGAGGAGGGAAAGGGAAAGGGAAAGAGGTATGTGTTGGAGAGTTTGAGAGGGTTTGATTTGTTCCCACAGACGGCCCATGTCGAGTCTGTTGCCGTGTTGAGGTTGGTATAGCTGTAGGGGAGACTGATCACTCTTTGCGTCTCAGCTTGGCGATTTGCAAAGTGTCTCACCAAACGTATGCTTAATAGCCTCTATGCTTCTGTAGTCTTAAGTACATCAAGGTATGGGATGGACGGCATGGCGGCTCTGGACAATAGTATACTTACTGCAGGTCGACTAGCATCGTTCTTGCGCAAATCAGCCCAAATTCCCTCCCCGGAGCGGCGGAACCAGTTCATCCCTGGCTGGACTCAGTTTATCTTGACTCAGTCAGAGCTCTAAATTTCTCAAGCTAAGAACGTCATACGTAGCACTTCCAAATTTCCTGATAATCCTCGAGCAGACAATTCATCCTCCTAGTCATCCTCTAAATCCTTAATCAACTTGCCGAAGAGGTGACAAGCCTCGCGCCCCTAGTTTACTACTGCGTCCCAGCACATAGCTATCTTGCAGCGAGTAGAGGATAGTTTGGTAGACTCAAGGAGCAGGCAAGATGGGGGTCAAGAGTTAGATAGAATCTACTCGACTCCTAATGCTACAGTCGTCTAATATACTGTAGTATTGTATTGCTTCACTAAGCTAATAGATTACCACTCCTTTGTGTAGTCGGCTACTCGGCCGAATGTGGCTTGTACATATATTGTCTTACTTACTCCAACACTCCCCCTCAAGCCTAATGTAGGCCGAGATTAGTCGTGTGAAGCTCGTGTTTAGCGCGTGGTAATCCTTTGGTAAGGATATCCGCGGTCATGTTGTCTGTCGGGCAGTATACGAGTGTTATCCACCCGATTTTGATCTGCCTGCGAAGATATAGATTAGATAGATCGAAATATTTTGATCGTTTGTGGAATTGAGCATTTGATGCGATTGCGATCGCTGACTTATTATCTCCGTAGAGTACAGTCGCGTCTTTTGGCTCGTAGCCAATTTCAGTATACAAATTTCTTAACCATATTATTTCTCGACCAGCTTTAGCCATAGATGTGAACTCGGCTTCAGCTGTCGATTGCGCGGGTGTAGATTCCTTTTTGGATAGCCACGTGATGGCGCCCCCGTTTAGGATAAACACGTTCCCACTGGTTGATGTTAGATCATGGTTGCTTGCAAAACTTGCATCGGCATATCCATGGAAGCCTTTATTATCTTTGTTCTTGGTGTAGGTGATCCCTAAATGTTTTGTTCCTTTTAAGTACCTTAGTACTCGTTTGCCTGCTGTCCAGTGAATCAAATCTGGATTATTGTTGAACGAACATAGTTTGTTAACTGCATATGCTATATCGGGACGTGTGCCTATTGCGGCATACATGAGTGATCCCGTTAGCGACGCGTAGTTCATATTTGTCGTTATGGCTTCAGTACTCTCTCGAGGTTCGAGTTTGATTGCTGTGTCCATCGGAGTAGTTACTGTGTTTGCATTTTCGAGATTGTACCTCTCTAGTAGACTCTCAATATATTGGGTCTGTTTGATGTTCAAAGTTCCCTTCGCTCGGTCCCGAGTAATCTCAAGCCCGACGAGTTTATTTGGCTCGCCTAAATCGGTTATCTCGAATAGGGAGTTCAAGCCCTTTTTGAGCTTGGACATTAAGTCCTTGTTGTTGGTGAATAACAATAGATCGTCTACCCAGACGGTGATGATTTCTATAGATCCTTCGTTGCGTCTCACGTAGACACACGGGTCCGACAATATACGCTCGAAGCCAATTGTTTTCATTTTGGCATCGAACTCTTCATTCCATTCTCGTCCGGATTGTTTTAATCCGTAGAGTGTTTTGATTAATCGGCATAGCCGAGATGTTCCGTCACAGTAGCCTTCCGGCTGGTTCATGTAAATTTCCTCTTTGAGCTTACCGTTAAGGTACGCTCCCTTTACGTCCATTTGTTGGATCTCCCAATCTTCGGCAACTGCGAGAGCAAGTATTGCGCGGATTGTTTCCAATCGCACAACCGGTGAGAATGTCTCATTATAGTCTATTCCCGGTGCTTGAGTGAATCCTCTGGCAACTAATCTTGCTTTGTATTTTTGCAGATTACCATCTTTATCATATTTCCGCACGAATACCCATTTGTTGGTAATCGGCTTCCGATCTTTCGGCGCATCGGCTAATTCCCAGGTACCCATTTGCTGCAATGTCTCGAGCTCAGTATGGATTGCCTTTTCCCATTGGGGCCACTCTGGTGAGTTCATTGCCTCTTTAAGGGTCTTAGGATCTTTCCTTCCGAGATCAAGTTCACTGAATGCAGTGTACACTTGTGCAGCTGAGGAGTTTTCGTCCTCATCATCATCATCAGGGTCCCTTTCCAAATCGGGTAATCGCTCTGGCGCGTCCTGATCTTCAACTTCTTCTACAATTACCTTTCGTCGTGCACTCTTTTCATTTGGCTTAGCAGTAATTTTTCTTTTCTTATCTGCTTCACCTTGATTTTTGGTAGCATCAGACTCAGGTTTGTCTTTGTTCTTTCCTTCTTTCTCCCCCTCAAACCGGCAGTCTGGTGTGTGTTCGGCTGGGTTTGAAATTAGGAACCGGTAGTTACGCGAGATTTTGATAGTACGCTTTGTAGCATCGTAGTACTTGATCGCGTTGGGCTGTTCATGCCCAATAAACATATATTTATGAGCGTGTGGTTCAAGCTTGGAGACATTTTGCGACTCGTTCAGTACCCAGACTGATCGACCGAATGTTTGGATAGTTGATACATCTGGTCGCGTCCCATTCCATTTTTGGAAGGGTGTCATATCGGGTATCGCGCGTGTGAAAGCACGATTGCGAACATATGTTGCATGTTGCAATGCCTCTGGCCATAGTTCAGCTGGGACTTTCTGTGCAAATATTATGGCACGTCCTAGTTCTACCACAGTTCGATTCCAGCGCTCTGCAACACCATTTTGTTCCGGTGTGTAAGGCGCGGTCGTTTGAATTTCAATGCCCTTATCGAGACACCAGCCGATCAGATCGCGATTGACGTACTCACGTCCGTTATCGGCGCGTACCCATTTGGGAATACGGCTATGTTGTCTTTCGATGTAGGTCAAGTATCGTTTGACTTTGGTAGCGGCCTCGTCCTTTGTTTTCATGAAACTCAGCACTGCATACCTTGTAGCGTCATCAATGAATGATATATAATATTTGTATCCGTTTAGGGATTGTACTCGAGCAGGTCCCCATATGTCTGTGTGTGTGAGCTCACCCGGTAGCCGATCCCGCCGGCTTACCGTTTTGGGTAATGACGCTCGAGTCTGCTTAGATTGTATGCATGCCTCGCAATCAATATCTTGCGGGCTTTCTGCAACAGAGAATCCGTCGACTAAGTTCTTTCCGTGCAGTTTTGTGAGTCCGGTTATACCGATATGTCCTAGGCGTTGATGCCATTCTGCCCAGGTATGTTTAGTTTTTAACTTTATAGATAGGTTAGTAGACTCAAAAGTCTCAGTCTGTACGTCCAAATAATATAGATGGTTCTGTACACGCTTTCCAGTGAGTAACATTTCTCCCATTTTATTAGAGATCTCAATCCGGCCATTGGCACAGATGGATTTCCCTCCAGTCGCATCTATGCGCCCTAGGGATACTAAGTTCTCACACGCCTCGGGTACGTGTAGCACATTAGATAGCCGAATTCGGTGTAAGCGTTCCCCGATTTGGCTTCGAATTGTGACACTCCCTCGACCATAAGCGGTTACTGGCTTATTAGCGAGTCCCTTTACCACTTTCTTAGTAGGTAATGTAGCATACTCATCGAATGCGTTTCTGTGTGCGCAAATATGACTTGTCGCGCCCGAATCCGCAAGCCACGAATAAGCAGAAAAGTTGGCCTCCTCGGCCTCTCTCATTTCACTATCTGTAGCTATGCTGACATGAGCAACAAAACTCTTTTCTAATTCCTCTGTATCCGACTCCTCCTGAGTCACATTCGCGCGTGCGCGCCCTTTCCCTTTGGCATCCTTAGCATCGGGCTTTTCCTTTTTCGCCTGTGCCTCGGTAGTGCCGTTATTTCCCTTATTGTGGGGATTCTTCCAGCATTTGTCATCCGCGTGACCGAACTTCCCGCAGATACCGCATTTGGACTTTCCTTTGAAGCGGCACTCGGTAGTCACGTGGTTGTTGCGTCCACATATGTTGCAAGTACGCCCTTTCCTTTTCGGGGTACTGTTGCTCGTGGAAGCGCGTCCGGCGTAGTCGGTAGTGCCGCCTCTCTCAATACGGCGTGTAGCTTCTTCTGAGATGATAGCACAGAGTTGCTGGACGGTTTGTACGCGTGCTTGAGGATTGGCTTGAGTACCACCTTGATAGCCGAGAAATGATGTGACGTAGGATTCCCAGCTGGGTGGGAGTGATGTGACGAGAATAGACTTGAAGCGGTTATCTTCGATGTCTTCGCCCGATAAGGTAAGGCGCTCGCGTAACAGACGCATGTGGGTGATGTGACTTCCCACGTCATCCCCTTCTTTGCAGGTGGCTGTGAACAGCGAACGGATAAGGGAAATGATAGATTGTGTGCCTTGTGGTTCATGTTGCAAGCGCAAAGCTTGCCACATATCACCTGCCGTATTAAATTCAGACACATGAACGACTTGCTCATCTCTGATTGATAGGGCTATGATTTCTTGAGCGAATGCGTCCTTTGCATCCCACTCATGTTCCTCAACCGGGTCATTGACAGGCCTGGGAATTGTGCCTGTGGCAATGCCCCATGTTTCCGATCGATGTAAGATGCGGTGTAGCCGAGTTTTCCACGCTAACCAACAGGCTTACCATCCCGCAACTTGTCTATTTTGGCAGCTGCTGCAATGGCACCACTGGAATTGGTCACCATGAACGGTGCCAATTTTCCGACTCGTTGTTGCCTTTGAGCAGGGGCGGGAGGATTGGCAGCAGTGGAAGATCCCGCTGAAGAACCCGACGGGGGTTGCGGAGGTAACGGAGGGGGGGGATAATTTGGCGGTGCCGGTATAGGGGCCGGCACGTTAGACATTGTTTAGAGCGGTGTTAACGTACGATGATAATTTGATTGTGTGATGTAATAAGATCTAGTAGATCGCGAGTGACAATAAGTCAGAGCGCAGGGCTCATAACCTCTTGCAGCGAGTAGAGGATAGTTTGGTAGACTCAAGGAGCAGGCAAGATGGGGGTCAAGAGTTAGATAGAATCTACTCGACTCCTAATGCTACAGTCGTCTAATATACTGTAGTATTGTATTGCTTCACTAAGCTAATAGATTACCACTCCTTTGTGTAGTCGGCTACTCGGCCGAATGTGGCTTGTACATATATTGTCTTACTTACTCCAACAAGCTAAAAAGGAATCGTCAACAATCAGAACCATGGCATACGGTGCTCATTGTCTCACGTCGCCACAATTGTGGGAGGCAGAAATAAGGACTGTAGGTTGAAATAGAGCTCCCTTAGCAGGGAACTTGATGTCTGATTCGGAAATGAGTTCAAATGGCTGGTCAGAACAAGGATGATGCTTACGATTGTTGCAACCAGCCAAATCCGCTCCATTTATCTGACAGGTGTGGGGAACCTTTTTGTCGCCTGACTCCGTCTGCACCCAAACTGAGACTTGGACCTTCAAGCGAGTCTTGGAGGGACAAAAACAGAGTGGTCTGAACCAATGGGCACCAGTGTAGCAGGAGGGAGAAATCAATGACTCACACAGAGATATCAGCCCCAAGCTGGTATAGAATGTCGCATGTTGTATCACCAACTTTTATCTTTCAACCCACTGGTCAAGAGGCATGCAATCCTAAGGTCTCGTACACTAACTCTAGAAGTCTGAGACGGGGCCTACCCCCTCCGTGACGGTCACGAACCTCCTATAATTAGAAACTCGCATGCCTTATCTGGACCAATAACATTTCATGACATTCTCATCGAACAAGGACCCCGCTCACCATTCAGTGAGCAGAGCGGAGGACAAAAACCTGTTGTATGGCTGGAAAAAACAGCAAAACAAACACGAAACAAATGTGAATGAATGAAAAGAACATTGAAAAACATATGGGGATTTTCGTGGCTGAGCATAACACACATTTGACTCGTAAAGCATCGAAGAAGGAAAAGCATGCCAACGACGAAAAAAACCTACTTGCGAGCTCGTTTTGCTCCAGATGAAGCTCCCTCATCAGCAGCGAGTGACCTCTTGCTCCCAACACTGCAGTTCCGTGCATTGGAAGTCCCCTTATCATTCTCCTTCTCGGCAATGAGGGTAAAGAGTGGTCGAGAGGGAACACCGGCTTTCTTCTCCTCGGCGGGTGTCAAGGACATGAGTTCGTAGACGTCGTAGGGCAAAGGAAGGCCCATATGCTTTCCGGGGTGAGCGTATTCCGGGTGGAAGAAGTTCAGATGTTGTTCCATATTATAACGCCAGACAGCGTCCTTGAAACTCGTCTGGCGATCACGGTGAATGCACAAAGGGCAGACGACGGGGACATTGCGGCATGGACGAGAGACAGATCCTCGTTCTGCGTACCCATACTTGATGTCGACTCGATGAACGCACCGTACGTCGATCTCTTTGCCCTTTTTTGTCGTCTTCAACTTGATGACGCAGTCCAGGTGACCCGAACGCCCACAGAAACCACAAGGGAGTAAATCGCCAACGCTCGAATTGAGACCTTCTTCCTCTACACCTCGAGAAGCACGGAGGACGTGTCCCCCCACGTGCGAACGTAGGTCGGCTGTTGGCTTTTGACAGAGGCGGCAAATGACCTTCGTACTATTCCCATTGCCAGCGGATAACGCGACCCTCGCTTCCTCGCAAGGGAAAGCATGGAAGTCTAGAAGCGAATGAGTACATAATAAGCTTAAAATATGAGGTAGGAAACTCTTACCATTTCTCGCGCGGTATGGAAAGCCTGAGTCTGTACTTTGTAGCACTGTAATATTCGTAACGGCGAGCTTCGACTCCGTGAGCTGGTTCCAGAGCTTGGTAACAGCCATGTCGAGCGTGTCGTTGCTAACAGCCCATGTGATACCACGAGAGTTGACCTCAGAGAGTTGGTTGATAGGAAGGTGATCAGCTGCGGTTACGACACTTGGATTGACGAATGTAAGCAGCGGCCCGAGCGTCGTGAGCTCAACCACTTTCTGTGTAGAGACAGCCGATCCTGGAAGAGGTGATATACTCTTCAAGTACGCTCCATTCCAAATCCAAAGGTAGTCGTCATCAGGTTGAGATGGGGGATTGGACTCCGAGGGCAAAAGCGAGAGCATTTGGCCAGTGACCTTGACTTTCCCTGTAGGCGCGAGAAGTGTGTCGGTGTTGATCTCGGAACGTGAAAGACCATTCTCGTGGATTGCCGTTGAGCGGAAGAGTGCAACATGTGTAGAGTTATCACGAAGACGGACAAGTGTCAAGTAGGGATTACCGACAGTGAATGAGGAAAGAGACTCGGATGCGGATGCAGCGGATGTTGTCATATTTCGGTTGACGGACGTGAAGCCGCGAACACGAAGAAGGCGATCATGTGATTTCGGAGTGAAGTTTCTGTTGAAGAGAATACGACAGATAGTAGACTTGTGGACCCATTTGCCATCGACGAGGAGATAGTCAAGAGGACGAACACCGGGGCCAGATGGAAGGGGAGGTGACGAAGCGGAGTCCACATTTGTGACAGGTTGCTCGAACTCTGGGCCAGGGGAATCTGCCATGTTGAGCTCGTCCTCAAGCTCATCTTCAAAACTTCGTACATCTCCAACCGAATCCTCGTTACCATCCTCAGAGTCCCTCTGAGTTGTATCCCGAATCTGTTCCTCCTGGGCTGGAACGACCTCCTGTGCCGTTGCCACGGAAGCTCGTGAGATTGCACTGGGATCCTCGTGTTCATCACCTTCATTGATTCCAGGATATCGCCCACCACCGAACACGGACAACAGATCCACATCAGAATTTGTGAAGAGAATGTTGAAGTCGTAATCTGTGGGATCGAGAGACGAGCTGGAAAGAATGTTGACCGCGACATTTTGTCCTTGAATCCATGCAGTGGGAATATTGCAACCCCGGGATATCAGGTCTCCCTTCCACATGTCACGATTGATATGATCGACGTGCTCGGAGCGGGAAAGATTGAGACGGCGATGACCGTGGCTCAGGTCAGGGTTTCGCGCATAGATACTTCCAATATCTCGCGCTGCACGGAGTCGGTCAATGGCCTGTTTGTAATTAATGGCACTGTTATGACCACCGCACATGCGTAGGAATGCGAAAAGTAGCTCGATGGCGTCGTCTCCCACATCGGGAAGATAGAATGGAAAGGATGCGTCGAGTCGTTGCTGCTTAGCAATACAGAAAACGGCGTTTTTGACCATCGTTTGGGCATCATAATATAGCTGGTTTGGCATGAACGTTCGTCGATGTGCGTGGTAGAGACTGAAGAGTAAATGAGCAAAGGTGGAGAGGTGAACAACTTGTTCAGTGAGAGAAAGAGTGATGTTGATAAAAGG